>JARQOC010000004.1:621778931-621925041 GCA_033576535.1 Allobates femoralis
ACGCTGCTATGTACAGATGAATCTCTATGTACCTGTATACAGGTACATAGAAACACGCTGCTATGTACAGATGAATCTCTATGTACCTGTATACAGGTACATAGAAACACGCTGCTATGTACAGATGAATCTCTATGTACCAGTATACAGGTACACAGAAACACGCTGCTATGTACAGATGAATCTCTATGTACCTATATACAGGTACACAGAAACACGCTGCTATGTACAGATGAATCTCTATGTACCTGTATACAGGTACATAGAAACACGCTGCTATGTATAGATGAATCTCTATGTACCAGTATACAGGTTCATAGAAACACGCTGCTATGTAAGGATGAATCTCTATGTACCTGTATACATATACAGCTCAAGTACAGTGAATTCTCCTATCTTCTGCAGTGTGGGCTGTGGCTCATAGCAAGTGCTGCTGCCTGTGCACATACAAGTTGTGAGCTTAATTCCCAGAGAGAAGAGTTGTTTCTTTTATGTCTATGCAGAGATGTCAGCTCCGCCCCCGAGGAGCTGAAGAACAGGCAGAGATAGTGAGGAAGTTGAGACAAAGCCCTGACATGCACAAACAGCATGACTGAGCAATGTGATTGGATTAGGAGTAACAGATACATCGTGACATACACAGACAGGTAAGTTTGTGTGTCTCTATGGCAGAATAATAACCAAAAACCTTCCCCATATACTGAAGATGTGAACAAGGCCCAACACTCCGGAGTGATCTGAGTCCGTCCTGCACCGTTCACCGCTGACAGCCAATCATGTAGAGGGTGGCAGCGCTCAGCACCGCCACTGACAGCTGCAGACGAGTCCGACCTCCGCGATGTCCTAACATTTACATATCACGTTTCTTCTAGAATCATCTGAGCGGCGGATTGTGTATATCCACAGAGACGCCTGACACTGGCCAGAGCGCCGGCAGCCACCACCGACAGCGAGACTAACGAGCCGCCAGATAGGAAACAGGACGGGGCCCGAATATGGGGACTGAGTGTCAGCTAACGTGGGGTACCGGACGTGTCCCCAAACCAGTATACCTCCAGATATAACCAGTATACCCCATATATAACCAGTATACCCCAATATATAACCAGTATACCCCAATATATAACCAGTATACCCCATATATAACCAGTATACCCCAATATATAACCAGTATACCCCAATATATAACCAGTATACTCTATATATAACCAGTATAACTCAATATATAACCAGTATACCCCAATATATAACCAGTATACCCCAATATATAACCAGTATACATCATATATAACCAGTATACCCCATATATAACCAGTATACATCATATATAACCAGTATACCCCAATATATAACCAGTATACCCCATATATAACCAGTATACCTCCAGATATAACCAGTATACCCCAATATATAACCAGTATACCCCAATATATAACCAGTATACCCCATATATAACCAGTATACCCCAATATATAACCAGTATACCTCCATATATAACCAGTATATACCCCAATATATATACCATATAACCTCCATATATAACCATAATAATATACCCCAATATATAACCAGTATACCCCATATATAACCAGTATACCCCAATATATAACCAGTATACCTCCATATATAACCAGTATACCCCATATTATAACCAGTATACCCCATATATAACCAGTATACCCCATATATAACCAGTATACCCCCATTTATAAACCAGTATACCACATATATAACCAGATATACCCCATATATAACCATATACCCATATATAACCATATACTCATATATAACCTATACCCATATACTAACCATTATCCCATATAACCAGTATACCCCAATATATAACCAGTATACCCATATATAACCAGTATACCCCAATTATATAACCAGTATACCCCTATATATAACCAGTATACCCCATATATAACCAGTATACCCCATATATAACCAGTATACCCCCATATATAACCAGTATACCCAATATATAACCAGTATACCCCATATATAACCAGTATACCCAATATAACCATGTATACCTCCAAGTATACATATACCCATATATAACCAGTATACCCCAATATATAACCAGTATACCTCCATATATAACCAGTATACCTCCATATATAACCAGTATACCTCCATATATAACCAGTATACCCCAATATATAACCAGTATACCTCCATATATAACCAGTATACCTCCATATATAACCAGTATACCTCCATAATAACCAGTATACCTCCATATATAACTCAATATAACACCCATATATAACCAGTAATACCTCCATATATAACCAGTATACCTCCATATATATACATAACCAGTATACATCATATATAACCAGATAATATAATAACCCCCATATATAACCAGTATACCCCATATATAACCAGTATACCCCATATTATAACCAGTATACCTCCATATATAACCAGTATACCTCCATATATAACCAGTATACCCCAATATAACCAGTATACCATATATAACCAGTATACCATAATAACCAGTATACCCCATATATAACCAGTATACCCCAATATATAACCAGTATACCTCCAATATATAACCAGTATACCCCATATATAATCCAGTATACCTCCATATATAACCAGTATACCCCATATATAACCAGTATACCCCAATATATAACCAGTATAATACATCCCATATATAACCAGTATACCCCAATATATAACCAGTATACCCCATATATAACCAGTATACCTCCAATATATAACCAGTATACCCCAATATATAACCAGTATACCCCAATATATAACCAGTATAACCCCATATATAACCAGTATACCCCATATAACCATATACCATATACATCTCCATATATAACCAGTATACCCCAATATATAACCAGTATACCTCCATATATAACCAGTATACCCCAATATATAACCAGTATACCCCAATATATAACCAGTATATAACCCCATATATAACCAGTTATACCTCCATATATAACCAGTATACCCCATATATAACCAGTATACCCCATATATAACCAGTATACCCCATATATAACCAGTATACCCCATATATAACCAGTATACCCCATATATAACCAGTATACCCCAATATATAACCAGTATACCCCATATAATATACCATATACCCCATATATAACCAGTATACCCCATATATAACCAGTATACCCCATATATAACCAGTATACCCCATATATAACCAGTATACCCCATATATATAACCAGTATAAATACCTCCATATATAACCAGTATACCCCAATATATAACCAGTATACTCCATATATAACCAGTATACCCCAATATATAACCAGTATACCCATATATAACCAGTATACCCCATATATAACCAGTATACCCCATATATAACCAGTATACCCCAATATATAACCAGTATACCCCATATATAACCAGTATACCCCATTTATAACCAGTATACCACCATATATAACCAGTATACCCCATATATAACCAGTATACCCCAATATATAACCAGTATACCTCCATATATAACCAGTATACCCCAATATATAACCAGTATACCCCATATATAACCAGTATACCCCATATAATAACCAGTATACTCTCCAAATATAACCAGTATACCCCATATATAACCAGTATACCTCCATATATAAACCAGTATACCCCAATATATAACCAGTTATACCCCAATATATAACCAGTATACCTCCATTTATAACCAGTATATCTCCATATATAACCAGTATACCCCAATATATAACCAGTATACCCCAATATATAACCAGTATAACCTCCAGATATAACCAGTATACTCCAGATATAACCAGTATACCTCCATATATAACCAGTGTACCCCAATATATAACCAGTATACCCTATAATATAACTAGTATACCCCATATATAACCAGTATACCCCAATATATAACCAGTATACCTCCATATATAACCAGTGTACCCTATATATAACTAGTATACCCCAATATATAACCAGTATACCTCCAGATATAACCAGTATACCTCCATATATGACCAGTATATACCCCATATATATAACCAGTATACCTCCATATATAACCAGTATACCTCCATATATGACCAGTATACCCCAATATATAACCAGTATACCTCCAGATATAACCAGTATACCTCCATATATGACCAGAATACCCCAATATATAACCAGTATAACCCATATATAACCAGTATACCTCCATATATAACCAGTATACCCCAATATATAACCAGTATACCCTATATATAACTAGTATACCCCAATATATAACCAGTATACCCCAATATATAACTAGTATACCCCAATATATAACCAGTTATACCCCATATATAACCAGTATACCCCAATATACAATCAGTATACCTCCATATATAACCAGTATACCCTATATATAACCAGTATACCCCAAAATATAACTAGTATACCCCAATATATAACCAGTATACCCCATATATAACCAGTATACCCTATATATAACCAGTATACCCCAATATATAACTAGTATACCCCAATATATAACCAGTATACCCCATATATAACCAGTATACCCCAATATACAATCAGTATACCTCCATATATAACCAGTATACTCTATATATAACCAGAATATCATACTGTATCCTCTGGCCTCGGGGATCACATTGTCTATCTGCTCCTTTGTATGTAAATGCGTCATGTGAATGAGGCCCTGGGGAGGTGGTGAGACAAGGCAGCGCCCCCTGACAGATGACCCATGTGCTGCTCCTAATGATGACTCACATTTAGTAATTCAGTAACAGGCCTGGCTCCCGGACACAATGTGAGGAATCTGCAGAACATCATATTTGATGGGTGAGATAATAAACGCCTCGTCCACGTCTCAGCCTGTCAACCTGTCAGCACCGCTAATAACCGCCAAGAGACAAGTGCAGCCGCGGACAGAGCGGATACACAGTCCCATGTTACACAGTTACAATGTATCCGTAAAGAGAGGACGCTACACGGATACGGATAGGGTCACACTACCGTTAATAGTACCTTATAATGGCGCTGCGCTAAAGACTGAACGCATAGTGTTAATGCTAAGCACATCAGCAGCAATGGCTGGGTCACACATAGCTGAGCGTTTCTCTGTCTTTTCCTAACCCGGATCCGGTTTTGGAAACTGCCATGTTTGCTTCTAAAAATCGCTATGCATTAACGGATGCGATTCCCATAGGGCCCCATGTTAAAAAAAACACTATGTGTTTTTTTGCTGCAACCTATAACACTGCTTGCAGCGTTTTTAGCGCCGTTACAAAAGCACTATGCATTTTTTTAGTGCACTTTCGACATTGCGTTCTTTGCATTGGGGCCTGTGGATCAATTACCGGATCCGTTTTTCAACAAATTCTAAGTTAAAAAACGGCTGCTTTTAGCGGATCCAAGGCTCATGTGTGACCCCAGACAAGATCTAAGTTTTCAGCGGAGGGGGAGATTAACGGTACAGTGACCCCAGCCTCCATCCCATTATTGTTCTCCACCAATAGACTTCAATGGTTGAGCCTCATCTGATTTACAGAGCGTCATTACGGTGGTAGTGGTCTCTGTTCCCTATGTTGTAGCAGTCTCTGTTCCCTATGTTGTAGCGGTCTCTGTTCCCTATGTTGTAGAGGTCTCTGTTCCCTATGTTGTAGCAGTCTCTGTTCCCTATGTTGTAGAGGTCTCTGTTCCCCATGTTGTAGAGGTCTCTGTTCCCCATGTTGTAGAGATCTCTGTTCTCTATGTTGTAGAGGTCTCTGTTCCCCATGTTGTAGAGGTCTCTGTTCCCTATGTTGTAGCGGTCTCTGTTCCCCATGTTGTAGAGGTCTCTGTTCCCCATGTTGTAGCGGTCTCTGTTCCCCATGTTGTAGCAGTCTTTGTTCGCTATGTTGTAGAGGTCTCTGTTCCCCATGTTGTAGAGGTCTCTGCTCTCTATGTTATAGAGGTCTCTGTTCCCTATGTTGTAGCGGTGTCTGTTCTCTATGTTGTAGAGGTCTCTGTTCTCTATGTTGTAGAGGTCTCTGTTCCCCATGTTGTAGAGATCTCTGTTCTCTATGTTGTAGCGGTCTCTGTTCCCTATGTTGTAGAGTTCTCTGTTCCCCATGTTGTAGAGGTCTCTGTTCCCCATGTTGTAGAGGTCTCTGTTCCCCATGTTGTAGAGGTCTCTGTTCCCCATGTTGTAGAGATCTCTGTTCCCTATGTTGTAGAGGTCTCTGTTCCCTATGTTGTAGCGGTCTCTGTTCTCTATGTTGTAGAGGTCTGTGTTCCCCATGTTGTAGAGATCTCTGTTCTCTATGTTGTAGAGGTCTCTGTTCCCTATGTTGTAGAGGTCTCTGTTCCCCATGTTGTAGGGGTCTCTGTTCCCTATGTTGTAGCGGTCTCTGTTCTCTATGTTGTAGAGATCTCTGTTCCCTATGTTGTAGAGGTCTCTGTTCCCTATGTTGTAGCAGTCTCTGTTCCCTATGTTGTAGAGGTCTCTGTTCCCCATGTTGTAGAGGTCTCTGTTCCCTATGTTGTAGAGGTCTCTGTTCTCTATGTTGTAGAGGTCTCTGTTCCCCATGTTGTAGAGGTCTCTGTTCCCCATGTTGTAGCGGTCTCTGTTCCCCATGTTGTAGCAGTCTTTGTTCGCTATGTTGTAGAGGTCTCTGTTCCCCATGTTGTAGAGGTCTCTGCTCTCTATGTTATAGAGGTCTCTGTTCCCTATGTTGTAGCGGTGTCTGTTCTCTATGTTGTAGAGGTCTCTGTTCCCCATGTTGTAGAGATCTCTGTTCTCTATGTTGTAGCGGTCTCTGTTCCCTATGTTGTAGAGTTCTCTGTTCCCCATGTTGTAGAGGTCTCTGTTCCCCATGTTGTAGAGGTCTCTGTTCCCCATGTTGTAGAGGTCTCTGTTCCCCATGTTGTAGAGATCTCTGTTCCCTATGTTGTAGAGGTCTCTGTTCTCTATGTTGTAGAGGTCTCTGTTCCCTATGTTGTAGAGGTCTGTGTTCCCCATGTTGTAGAGATCTCTGTTCTCTATGTTGTAGAGGTCTCTGTTCCCTATGTTGTAGAGGTCTCTGTTCCCCATGTTGTAGAGGTCTCTGTTCCCCATGTTGTAGAGGTCTGTGTTCCCCATGTTGTAGAGATCTCTGTTCTCTATGTTGTAGAGGTCTCTGTTCCCTATGTTGTAGAGGTCTCTGTTCCCCATGTTGTAGAGATCTCTGTTCTCTATGTTGTAGAGGTCTCTGTTCCCTATGTTGTAGAGGTCTCTGTTCCCCATGTTGTAGAGGTCTCTGTTCCCCATGTTGTAGAGGTCTCTGTTCCCCATGTTGTAGAGGTCTCTGTTTCCCATGTTGTAGAGGTCTCTGTTCCCTATGTTGTAGAGGTCTCTGTTTCCCATGTTGTAGAGGTCTCTGTTCCCCATGTTGTAGAGGTCTCTGTTCTCTATGTTGTAGAGGTCTCTGTTCCCCATGTTGTAGAGGTCTCTGTTCCCTATGTTGTAGCAGTCTCTGTTCCCTATGTTGTAGTGGTCTCTGTTCCCCATGTTGTAGCGGTCTCTGTTCTCTATGTTGTAGAGGTCTCTGTTCCCTATGTTGTAGAGGTCTCTGTTCCCCATGTTGTAGAGGTCTCTGTTCCCTATGTTGTAGCAGTCTCTGTTCCCCATGTTGTAGTGGTCTCTGTTCCCCATGTTGTAGCGGTCTCTGTTCTCTATGTTGTAGAGGTCTCTGTTCTCTATGTTGTAGAGGTCTCTGTTCCCTATGTTGTAGAGGTCTCTGTTCCCCATGTTGTAGAGGTCTCTGTTCCCCATGTTGTAGCGGTCTCTGTTCTCCATGTTGTAGAGGTCTCTGTTCTCTATGTTGTAGAGGTCTCTGTTCTCTATGTTGTAGCGGTCTCTGTTCTCTATGTTATAGAGGTCTCTGTTCTCTATGTTGTAGAGATCTCTGTTCTCTATGTTGTAGAGGTCTCTGTTCTCCTATGTTGTAGAGGTCTCTGTTCCCTATGTTGTAGAGGTCTCTGTTCCCTATGTTGTAGGGTCTCTGTTCTCCTATGTTGTAGAGGTCTCTGTTCCCTATGTTGTAGAGGTCTCTGTTCCCTATGTTGTAGGGTCTCTGTTCCTATGTTGTAGAGGTCTCTGTTCCCTATGTTGTAGAGGTCTCTGTTCCCCATGTTGTAGAGGTCTCTGTTCTCTATGTTGTAGAGGTCTCTGTTCCCCATGTTGTAGCGGTCTCTGTTCCTCTATGTTGTAGAGGTCTCTGTTCCCCATGTTGTAGAGGTCTCTGTTCCCATGTTGTAGAGGTCTCTGTTCCCATGTTGTAGAGGTCTCTGTTCCCCATGTTGTAGAGGTCTCTGTTCCCATGTTGTAGAGGTCTCTGTTCCCTATGTTGTAGAGGTCTCTGTTCCCCATGTTGTAGAGGTCTCTGTTCCCATGTTGTAGAGGTCTCTGTTCCCATGTTGTAGAGGTCTCTGTTCCCTATGTTGTAGAGGTCTCTGTTCCCATGTTGTAGAGGTCTCTGTTCCCCATGTTGTAGAGGTCTCTGTTCCCCATGTTGTAGAGGTCTCTGTCCCCATTTGTAGAGGTCTTGTTCCCATGTTGTAGAGGTCTCTGTTCCCCATGTTGTAGCGGTCTCTGTTCCCCATGTTGTAGCAGTCTTTGTTCGCTATGTTGTAGAGGTCTCTGTTCCCATGTTGTAGAGGTCTCTGCTCTCTATGTTATAGAGGTCTCTGTTCCCTATGTTGTAGCGGTCTCTGTTCCCTATGTTGTAGAGGTCTCTGTTCCCCATGTTGTGGAGGTCTCTGTTCCCTATGTTGTAGAGGTCTCTGTTCCCCATGTTGTAGAGGTCTCTGTTCCCCATGTTGTGGAGGTCTCTGTTCCCTATGTTGTAGAGGTCTCTGTTCCCCATGTTGTAGAGGTCTCTGTTCCCATGTTGTGGAGGTCTCTGTTCCCTATGTTGTAGAGGTCTCTGTTCCTATGTTGCAGCAGTCTCTGTTCCCATGTTGTAGAGGTCTCTGTTCCCATGTTGTAGAGGTCTCTGTTTCCCTATGTTGTAGAGGTCTCTGTTCCCTATGTTGTAGGGTCTCTGTTCCCCATGTTGTAGCGGTCTCTGTTCCTATGTTGTAGTGGTCTCTGTTCCCCATGTTGTAGAGGTCTCTGCTCTCTATGTTGTAGAGGTCTCTGTTCCCATGTTGTAGAGGTCTCTGTTCCCTATGTTGTAGCAGTCTTTGTTCGCTATGTTGTAGAGGTCTCTGTTCCCCATGTTGTAGAGGTCTCTGCTCTCTATGTTATAGAGGTCTCTGTTCCCTATGTTGTAGCGGTCTCTGTTCCCTATGTTGTAGAGGTCTCTGTTCCCCATGTTGTAGAGGTCTCTGTTCCCATGTTGTGGAGGTCTCTGTTCACTATGTTGTAGAGGTCTCTGTTCCCCATTTTGTAGAGGTCTCTGTTCCCCATGTTGTGGAGGTCTCTGTTCCCTATGTTGTAGAGGTCTCTGTTCCCATGTTGTAGAGGTCTCTGTTCCCCATGTTGTGGAGGTCTCTGTTCCCTATGTTGTAGAGGTCTCTGTTCCCTATGTTGTAGCAGTCTCTGTTCCCCATGTTGTAGAGGTCTCTGTTCCCATGTTGTGGAGGTCTCTGTTCCCTATGTTGTAGAGGTCTCTGTTCCCCATGTTGTAGCGGTCTCTGTTCCCTATGTTGTAGAGGTCTCTGTTCTCTATGTTGTAGAGGTCTCTGTTCTCTATGTTGTAGAGGTCTCTGTTCCCTATGTTGTAGAGGTCTCTGTTCCCCATGTTGTAGAGGTCTCTGTTCTATGTTGTAGAGGTCTCTGTTCCCTATGTTGTAGAGGTCTTCTGTTCCCTATGTTGTAGAGGTCTCTGTTCCCCATGTTGTAGAGGTCTCTGTTCCCCATGTTGTGAGGTCTCTGTTCCCCATGTTGTAGGGTCTCTGTTCCCCATGTTGTAGAGGTCTCTGTTCCCATGTTGTAGAGTCTCTGTTCCCTATGTTGTAGAGGTCTCTGTTCCCCATGTTGTAGAGGTCTCTGTTCCCCATGTTGTAGGGTCTCTGTTCCCCATGTTGTAGAGGTCTGTGTTCCCCATGTTGTGGAGGTCTCTGTTCCCCATGTTGTAGCGGTCTCTGTTGTCTCTATGTTGTGATTGGGTCAATAGACACAGAGGGATGAAGTTCACACCCCCAAGGAAAGTCACAAAAATCCCCACATTATCTCATTAAGAGCCCTCCGATCCCCTATTATTGGGGTGTCTGTGCCTCCTGTATGGATCATTTTGGGTGCGGCCCCCACACTGACTCCTGTTCCCCCATATATTGGGCGTCTGTGTCTCCTGTATGGATCATTTTGGGGTGCGGCCCCACACTGACTCGTGTCCTCCATATATTGGGCGTCTGTGTCTCCTGTATGGATCATTTTGGGTGCAGCACCCACACTGCCCCCGTCCCCATATATTGGGGCGTCTGTGTCTCCTGTATGGATCATTTTGGGGTGCAGCACCACACTGCCCCGTCCCCATATATTGGGGTCGTCTGTGCTCCGTATGGATCATTTTGGGGTTGCGGCCCCCACACTGACTCGTGTCCTCCATATATTGGGGTGTCTGTGCCTCCTGTATGGATCATTTTGGGGTGCAGCACCACACTGCCCGTTCCCATATATTGTGGTGTCTGTGCTCCTGTATGGATCATTTTGGTGTGCAGCACCCACACTGCCCTCCCATATATTGGGGGTCTGTGTCTCCTGTATGGATCATTTTGGGGTGCTGCTCCTACACTGACTCTGTCCTCCATATATTGGGGTGTCTATGCCTCCTGTATGGATCATTTTGGGGTGCATCATCTACACTGACTCCTGTCCCCATATATTGGGGTGTCTGAGCCTCCTGTATGGATCATTTTGGGGTGCAGCCCCTACACTGACTCCTGTCCCCATATATTGGGGTGTCTGTGCCTCCTGTATGGATCATTTTGGGGTGCAGCACCCACACATTCTTCCGTCTGTCGCTCTGCGGATCTCATTACCGCTGGTTAATTAGCGGCGGGGCCTGATGCTACATTGTATAATGAGAACCTCGCGCTCATCTTCATCCCACTAAGAGAAATGTTTGCAATATTGTAACAATTTCCCGGCGACGCCTTCATATCTAGGGCAGCGTTTTTGGCAGGAGCCTCCATTACCAATTATTCTCAAAAGCCCCTCGCACTAACTGAGCACCCCAAACATATTCTTGGCTTCTGTGCCAAGCGGCAGCATGTAAACAAGGTGGCAGATGGCGCGGGCATGTTGGGATATTTTTATCCGCCTGTGCGTTCTCAGCGCTGACCCCAGAACACTCGGGTTTGCCGTCTCCTCTCTCGTGTTGGGAAACAGATGACTGTGAATCCACAGACATTTTCTCCAGAGATCTGGTTGAGAATTGTTACTTCCGGGCCCCGCTCCCTCCGAGACAAGGAACAGTTAGTGTCCAATCAGGGGACAGTGTGCTGAACACGGGGTCTGATGAGCCATCAGAATTCTATATGCCTGACCCCAGTCTAAAACCGTCATCGTCCATCATCATCCACCATCGTCCACCATCATCCGTCATTGACCATCATTGTTCATCATCATTGTCCATCATTGTCCATCATTGTCCATCATCGTTCATCATCATCATTGTCCATCATTGTCCATCATCGTCCATCATCATCATAATAGTCCGTCATCATCCGTCATCGTCCATCATCGTCGTCCATCATTGTCCATCATTGTCCATCATTGTCCATCATTGTCCATCATTGTCCATCATCGTCCATCATTGTCCATCATTGTCCATCATTGTCCATCATCGTCCATCATTGTCCATCATTGTCCATCATTGTCCATCATCGTTAATCATCATTGTCCATCATCGTCCACCATCATCCGTCATTCACCATCATCGTTCATCATCATTGTCCATCATTGTCCATCATCGTCCATCATCATCATAATAGTCCGTCATCGTCCATCATCGTCGTCCATCATCGTCCATCATTGTCCATCATTGTCCATCATTGTCCATCATCGTTCATCATCATTGTCCATCATTGTTCATCATCATTGTCCATCATTGTCCATCATTGTCCATCAATGTCCATCATCGTTAATCATCATTGTCCATCATTGTCCATCATCGTTAATCATCATTGTCCATCATCGTTAATCATCATTGTCCATCATTGTCCATCATTGTCCATCAATGTCCATCATCGTTAATCATCATTGTCCATCATTGTCCATCATTGTCCATCATCGTTAATCATCATTGTCCATCATCGTTAATCATCATTGTCCATCATTGTCCATCATTGTCCATCAATGTCCATCATCGTTAATCATCATTGTCCATCATTGTCCATCATCGTTAATCATCATTGTCCATCATCGTTAATCATCATTGTCCATCATTGTCCATCATTGTCCATCATCATCCACCATCGTCCATCATCATCATCCACCATCGTCCATCATTGTCCATCATCATTCACCATCATCCTTCATCGTCCATAGTTGGGTTAAACTTGTTAAAATTTATGTTCGTGTGTCATGAACGATCAATGAATCTGACAACTGAATGGACAAAAATACCGCTCCACCGTAGTACTGCCATAAAGTGACCTCATAATACTGCTATATGGTGCTCAATGAGAGCATCCCATAGGAGGATTGCCCTGCTCACCTATGGGCCAGTGACATACTACTGCAGAGCGTCCCACCGGAGGATTCCCCTGCTCACCTATGGGCCAGTGACATACTACTGCAGAGCGTCCCACCGGAGGATTCCCCTGCTCACCTATGGGCCAGTCCTAGCCTGCCTGTATCGACCAGTATCTGGCAGGAGCATCTGCTGCAGAGGAGCCCACCGGAGGATTGCCCTGCTCACCCGTTGGCCAGTCCAAGTCTGCCTGTATCTCCCAGTATCTGGCAGGAGCATCTGAGGCGCCCCCAGGTCATGGGGCACTCGGGGCCGGGTCGGTGCGGTCTCTCTGGGATCACAGTATTCGTGACCTCGTCCCGTGGCCTGGGCTCAGTCCAAAAGGGATGGGGTTACTTACAGGGGATTTTGTTGTGATGCCACCCGGGGTATGAGGTCAGTGGGGACCACCGCTGTCGTATTCCTGCTGGGGACGGTGACTTAGGGCAGCGTGGGATGGTAAGCCCTCCTTGGGTAGGGCTGAGGGTCCTCAGGGCAGATATTAGTAGTCTATATGTGGGATGCAGGGCGACGGGCACAAGTAACGGGCAGAGTCACTGTTTGTAGTATTCTCAGTCCTTTACTGGAGCAGATGGTAAAAGCTGTCCATGGAGTCTGGAGAGCAACTCGGGGTAATTCTCACCCGGCCGGGTCTTTGGCTCCCGTACTGCGCTATGTATTGGCTCCTGCAGTTGCATAAGCTGATCTGCCGGCGCGCTCTCGTCCTGTGAGGTACCGGTATGATGGGCAACTCGAGTCCTTTACTTATACCCTGTTCCCGGGTGTCAGTGTCTCTGAACTCTCTCTCCATTGCTGTGTCTGTGGGTATAGTGTGGCTACGTTTTCCTGTGGCACCCACCAGCATTCATTGGTTGAGCTCAGCCTCACTCTATATTGTGGGTATAGTGTGGCTGAGAATCTGGAATCCCCACTGTCCGGTGTAGACTGCCGGGATGTGAGACCCTGCACAGTCTCGCACTCCGGTGTCCGTTCTATGCGCCTTTCCTCTGGGGGGAGCATGGAGTTGCTCAGCCTCCCAGGTGTGTTCTTGCTTCTCCTTTCCTCAGACCTTAGCCTTAGGCCTGGTGTTAATGGACCTTGGGATGAGCTTAGCACAGCTCCTTTACACCCAGGTCTTCGTCACAGTCCTCGTAGGAACTAAACTGAACTCGCTCCTCCCAGACCAGAATATATAGGGGAGCTCACCCTGAAGCCGGGCTTGGTCTCCCCTTTCTGGCCAGGAGGTGTTGGTGTTGTGTGTGTGTGTTGCCGGATGAGAATACCCTTTGTTGCTCTCTGGTGACACCACCACCCGGGGGCAGTGATGACACTGTGGTACTTTGACCCAGGGGTGCCAGACATCTGCTGCAGAGGGGCCCACTGGAGAATTGCCCTCCTCACCCATGGGCCTGTCCTAGCCTGCCTGTATCTCCCAGTATATGGTAGGGGTGTCCGCTGCAGAGGGGCCCAACGGAGGATTGCCCTGCTCACCCGTGGGCCAGCCCTAGCCTGCCTGTATCTCCCAGTATCCGGCAGGAGCATCTGCTGCAGAGGGGCCCACCGGAGGATTGCCCTGCTCATGAATGGACCAGTCCGAGCCTGCCTGTATCTCCCATTATCTTACAGAAGTGTTTGCAGAAGAGGGGCCCACTGGAGGATTGCCCTGCTCACTTGTTGGCCTGTCCCAGCCTGCCTGTATCTCCCAATATCCAACAGAAGTGTCTGCTGAAGAGGGGCCCACCAGCAGATTGCCCTGCTCACCCGTTGGCCAGGCCGACCCTGCCTGCATCTCCCAGTATCTGGCAGGAGCGTCTGCTGGAGAGGGGCCCACCGGAGGATTGCCCCGCTCACCCGTTGGCCAGGTCGAGCCTGCCTGAATCTCCCAGTATCTGTCAGGAGCGTCCGCTGCAGAGGGGCCCACCGGAGGATTGCCCTGCTCACCCGTTGGCCAGGCCGAGCCTGCCTGTATCTCCCAGTATCTGGCAGGAGCGTCTGCTGCAGAGCTTCCCACCGGAGGATTGCCCCGCTCACCGTTGGCCAGGTCGAGCCTGCCTGAATCTCCCAGTATCTGTCAGGGGTGTCCGCTGCAGAGGGGCCCACCGGAGGATTGCCCTGCTCACCCGTTGGCCAGGCCGAGCCTGCCTGTATCTCCCGGTATCTGGCAGGAGCGTCTGCTGCAGAGCTTCCCACCGGAGGAGTGCCCCGCTCACCTGTTGGCCAGGCCGACCCTGCCTGCATCTCCCAGTATCTGTCAGGAGCGTCCTCTGCAGAGCGTCCCACCGGAGGAGTGCCCCGCTCACCTGTTGGCCAGGCCGACCCTGCCTGCATCTCCCAGTATCTGGCAGGAGCGTCCGCTGCACATGGGCCCACCGGAGGATTGCCCCGCTCACCTGTTGGCCAGGCCGACCCTGCCTGTATCTCCCAGTATCTGGCTGGAGCGTCTGCTGCAGAGCGTCCCACCGGAGGATTGCCCCGCTCACCTGTTGGCCAGGCCGACCCTGCCTGCATCTCCCAGTATCTGTCAGGAGCGTCCGCTGCACATGGGCCCACCGGAGGATTGCCCTGCTCACCTGTTGGCCAGGCCGACCCTGCCTGCATCTCCCAGTATCTGGCAGGAGCGTCCGCTGCAGAGGGGCCCACCGGAGGATTGCCCCGCTCACCCGTTGGCCAGGCCGAGCCTGCCTGTATCTCCCAGTATCTGGCAGGAGCGTTTGCCGCGGAATCATCGGGTTCATGTGATACTTAATAACTGTTGATATGTAAAGCAGCGATGATACATGGAGTATCACATTGTTCCAGTGATGGTGACGCCCCGGTCGTGGCGCGCCGCACTCAGCGTCAGTGTTGATGCTGCTCCTCTGACCTTAATGATAGTTTTGCTGTTCGTCTAATGTACGACGATGGTACATAAGGTCAGTGAGCGGCGGAGATGGACGTGCAAGGGCCGGGGGAGGGGGGACGTGCCGCCATTTCATGATCATTGACGTGGCCTCAGATTGTATCAGCGGGGAACAATGCGCTTTCTCTTCTGTATCGCGGCACAATGGCCCAGAATAGAAGTAATCTTCCTCTCCGCGCTGACAATGGCCTCTCGTGGCCCCGCCGCCCCCCAGATTAGCCGATCCTTCAATGTTCTTCTGTCTCCGCTGAACTTGTGGGAAAAGATGTAAGAAAAAAAGACAAAACCGACTCGGTATCAGCGCAATTATCACCCCGCCGCGAGACGCCATTATTACCCTACACAATGTACTGCAACAATGAGCGTCCGTGCCGCCATTAGGAATCAGTGTGTGCGGTTCACCAGTAATTGGTAGAGACGGTTCAATACCGGCAGAAACCATAGCCCGAAACCGGTGCAGACCACGTACACAGGACACGGTGCAGACCACGTACATAGGACACGGTGCAGACCACGTACACAGGACACGGTGCAGACCACGTACATAGGACACGGTGCAGACCACGTACATAGGACACGGTGCAGACCACGTACATAGGACACGGTGCAGACCACGTACATAGGACACGGTGCAGACCACGTACATAGGACATGGTGCAGACCACGTACACAGGACACGGTGCAGACCACGTACATAGGACACGGTGCAGACCACGTACACAGGACACGGTGCAGACCACGTACATAGGACACTGTGCAGACCATGTACATAGGACACTGCAGACCACGTACTTAGGACACGGTGCAGACCACATACATAGGACACTGTGCAGACCACGTACACAGGACACGGTGCAGACCACGTACACAGGACACAGTGCAGACCACATACATAGGACACGGTGCAGACCCGTACATAGGACACGGTGCCGATCACGTACATAGGACACGGTGCCGACCACGTACATAGGACACGGTGCAGACCACATACATAGGACACGGTGCAGACCACGTACACAGGACACGGTGCAGACCATGTACATAGGACACGGTGCCGACCACGTACACAGGACACGGTGCAGACCACGTACACAGGACACGGTGCAGACCACGTACACAGGACACGGTGCAGACCACGTACATAGGACACGGTGCAGACCACGTACATAGGGCACGGTGCCGACCACGTACATAGGACACGTGCAGACCACGTACACAGGACACGGTGCAGACCACGTACATAGGACACGGTGCCGACCACGTACATAGGACACGTGCAGACCACGTACACAGGACACGGTGCAGACCACGTACATACGACACGGTGCAGACCACGTACATAGGACACGGTGCAGACCACGTACACAGGACACGGTGCAGACCACGTACACAGGACACGGTGCAGACCACGTACACAGGACACGGTGCAGACTACGTACATAGGACACGGTGCAGACCACGTACATAGGACACGGTGCAGACCACGTACATAGGACACGGTGCGGACCACGTACACAGGACACGGTGAAGACCACATACATAGGACATGGTGCAGACCACGTACACAGGGCACGGTGCAGACCACGTACATAGGGCACGGTGCAGACCACGTACATAGGACACGGTGAAGACCACGTACACGTACATAGGGCACGGTGCGGACCACGTACATAGGACACGGTGAAGACCACGTACATAGGACACGGTGCAGACCACGTACATAGGACACGGTGCAGAAGACGTACATAGGACACGGTGCAGACCACGTACACAGGACAAGGTGCAGACCACGTACACAGGACACGGTGCAGACCACGTACACAGGACACGGTGCAGACCACGTACATAGGACACGGTGCAGACCACGTACACAGGACACGGTGCAGACCACGTACACAGGGCATGGTGCAGACCACGTACACAGGACACGGTGCAGACCACGTACACAGGACACGGTGCATACCACGTACACAGGACACGGTGCAGACCACGTACATAGGACACGGTGCAGACCACGTACACAGGACACGGTGAAGACCACGTACATAGGACACGGTGCAGACTACGTACATAGGACACGGTGCAGACCACATACACAGGACATGGTGCAGACTACGTACATAGGACACGGTGCAGACCACGTACATAGGACACGGTGCAGACCACGTACACAGGACACAGTGCAGACCACGTACATAGGACACAGTGCAGACCACGTACATAGGACACGGTGCAGACCACGTACACAGGACACGCTGCAGACCATGTACACAGGACACGGTGCAGACCACGTACATAGGACACGATGCAGACCACGTACATAGGACATGGTGCAGACCACGTACATAGGACACGGTTCAGAACACATACATAGGACACGGTGAAGACCACATACATAGGACACGGTGAAGACCACATACATAGGACACGGTGCAGACCACATACATAGGACATGGTGCATACCATGTACACAGGACACGGTGCAGACCACACACACAGGACATGGTGCAGACCACGTACATAGGACACGGTTCAGAACACATACATAGGACACGGTGAAGACCACATACATAGGACACGGTGAAGACCACATACATAGGACACGGTGCAGACCACATACATAGGACATGGTGCATACCATGTACACAGGACACAGTGCAGACCACGGGATATGGTGTCGACCATACACTGGACACGATTTGGACCACGGGACACAGTGTGGACCACCTACACCGGACACGGTGCAGACCACGTACATAGGACACGGTGCAGACCACGTACATAGGACATGGTGCAGACCACGTACATAGGACACGGTGCAGACCACGTACATAGGACACAGTGCAGACCACGTACATAGGACATGGTGCAGACCACGTACACAGGACACGGTGCAGACCACGTACATAGGACACGGTGCAGACCACGTACACAGGACACGGTGCAGACCACGTACATAGGACACTGTGCAGACCATGTACATAGGACACTGCAGACCACGTACTTAGGACACGGTGCAGACCACATACATAGGACACTGTGCAGACCACGTACACAGGACACGGTGCAGACCACGTACACAGGACACGGTGCAGACCACATACATAGGACACGGTGCAGACCACGTACATAGGACACGGTGCCGACCACGTACATAGGACACGGTGCAGACCACGTACATAGGACACGGTGCAGACCACGTACATAGGACACGGTGCGGACCACGTACACAGGACACGGTGCCGACCACGTACATAGGACACGGTGCCGACCACGTACATAGGGCACGGTGCCGACCACGTACATAGGACACGGTGCCGACCACGTACATAGGACACGGTGCCGACCACGTACATAGGACACGGTGCCGACCACGTACATAGGGCACGGTGCAGACCACGTACATAGGACACGGTGCCGACCACGTACATAGGACACGGTGCCGACCACGTACATAGGACACGGTGCAGACCACATACATAGGACACGGTGCAGACCACGTACACAGGACACGGTGCCGACCACGTACATAGGACACGGTGCCGACCACGTACACAGGACACGGTGCAGACCACGTACACAGGACACGGTGCAGACCACGTACATAGGACACGGTGCAGACCACGTACACAGGACACGGTGCAGACCACGTACATAGGACACGGTGCAGACCACGTACATAGGACACGGTGCAGACCACGTACATAGGACACGGTGCCGACCACGTACATAGGACACGTGCAGACCACGTACACAGGACACGGTGCAGACCACGTACATACGACACGGTGCCGACCACGTACACAGGACACGTGCAGACCACGTACACAGGACACGGTGCAGACCACGTACACAGGACACGGTGCAGACCACGTACATAGGACACGGTGCAGACCACGTACATAGGACACGGTGCAGACCACGTACATAGGACACGGTGCGGACCACGTACATAGGAAACGGTGCAGACCACGTACATAGGACACGGTGCAGACCACGTACATAGGACACGGTGCAGACCACGTACACAAGACACGGTGAAGACCACATACATAGGACATGGTGCAGACCACGTACACAGGGCACGGTGCAGACCACGTACATAGGGCACGGTGCAGACCACGTACATAGGACACGGTGAAGACCACGTACACGTACATAGGGCACGGTGCGGACCACGTACATAGGACACGGTGAAGACCACGTACATAGGACACGGTGCAGAAGACGTACAAGGACATGGTGCAGACCACGTACACAGGACACGGTGCAGACCACGTACACAGGACAAGGTGCAGACCACGTACACAGGACACGGTGCAGACCACGTACACAGGACACGGTGCAGACCACGTACACAGGACACGGTGCAGACCACGTACATAGGACACGGTGCAGACCACGTACACAGGACACGGTGCAGACCACGTACATAGGACACGGTGCAGACCACGTACACAGGACACGGTGCAGACCACGTACACAGGGCACGGTGCAGACCACGTACACAGGACACGGTGCAGACCACGTACACAGGACACGGTGCATACCACGTACATAGGACACGGTGCAGACCACGTACACAGGACACGGTGAAGACCACGTACATAGGACACGTGCAGACCACGTACATAGGACACGGTGCAGACCACGTACACAGGACACGCTGCAGACCACGTACACAGGACATGGTCCAGACTACGTACATAGGACACGGTGCAGACCACGTACACAGGACACAGTGCAGACCACGTACATAGGACACAGTGCAGACCACGTACATAGGACACGGTGCAGACCACGTACACAGGACACGCTGCAGACCACGTACACAGGACACGGTGCAGACCACGTACATAGGACACGATGCAGACCACGTACATAGGACATGGTGCAGACCACGTACATAGGACACGGTTCAGAACACATACATAGGACACGGTGAAGACCACATACATAGGACACGGTGAAGACCACATACATAGGACACGGTGCAGACCACATACATAGGACACGGTTCAGACCACATACATAGGACACGGTGAAGACCACATACATAGGACACGGTGCAGACCACATACATAGGACATGGTGCATACCATGTACACAGGACACGGTGCAGACCACACACACAGGACATGGTGCTGACCACGTATACAGGACACAGTGCAGACCACGGGATATGGTGTCGACCATACACTGGACACGATTTGGACCACGGGACACAGTGTGGACCACCTACACCGGACACGGTGCAGACAACGTACACCGGACATGGTACAAACCAAATACACAGGGAAATGGTGCAGACCACGGACATGAGACACAGTGCAGACCACATATACAGGACACGGTGCAGACCACTAACACGGGACACGAGATAGCACGAGAACCACCATCAGTACATTAATGTGTTACCCTAACCAACACAGAGAACACAGCACCAAAACCACCATGAGTACAGGATTATATAACCAGAATCACCATCAATACATGAATACAGCACCAGAAACACTCTAGGTACATAAATACAGGACCAAAACCATAATCAGCACATGAGTACACCACCAGAATTATCATCAGTGCAGGAACACATCACCAGAACCATAATCAGTACATGACAACATCTACACACCGACCATTAGTAAGTACATGAAGCCCCATCCTTCTGTTTTCAGGGGTCTGGCAGAGGCTTTGTACTCTTCATGGAGGAGCAGTCTGAACCATAGTTTACCCGCCCGCTATCTCGTGTGTTAATGGCAATGGGCGCCATCATTTATGTACACATTACTGAATATTTAGCATTTGTTCCATCAAATTCTGTGAGAAAATATTGGCGCCCATTGTGCTCGCTGCAGTGGATTGACGCCTGCCCGGGTCTGGAAACATTCTAAAGATACACGATACATTGTAACAAATGCAGCAACTCCTGGAGACGTCACTCATTGCTCACAGTCTGTGCAGGAGAAATCCACGGCCGCTCCTCGCAGATGTCGGGCTTGGACGAGCGCCACTGAGAATTTGGATTGCGCCTCACTTTACCCAAATGATTCCAGCGTCTCGTGAAGAGCAATTGGCAAACGCTGCAACAGGAAAATAGGAAATGAGTCTGAAAACATGAAGAATATTTGACTAAAACTCCTCGAGCTGATTGTCACAGCAGGTGATGGGGTGCTGGGGAGACACTTGTCACAGCAGGTGATGGGGTGCTGGGGAGACACTTGTCACAGCAGGTGATGGGGTGCTGGGGAGACACTTGTCACAGCAGGTAACGGGGTGGTGGGGAGACACTTGTCACAGCAGGTGACAGGATGCTGGGGAGACACTTGTCACAGCAGGTGATGGGGTGCTGGGGAGACACTTGTCACAGCAGGTGATGGGGTGCTGGGGAGACACTTATCACAGCAGGTGATGGGGTGCTGGGGAGACACTTGTCACAGCAGGTAACGGGGTGGTGGGGGAGACACTTGTCACAGCAGGTGACAGGATGCTGGGGAGACACTTGTCACAGCAGGTGATGGGGTGCTGGGGAGACACTTGTCACAGCAGGTGACAGGATGCTGGGGAGACACTTGTCACAGCAGGTGATGAGGTGCTGGGGAGACACTTGTCACAGCAGGTGACAGGATGCTGGGGAGACACTTGTCACAGCAGGTGATGGGGTGCTGGGGAGACACTTGTCACAGCAGGTGATGGGGTGCTGGGGAGACACTTGTCACAGCAGGTAACGGGGTGGTGGGGAGACACTTGTCACAGCAGGTGACAGGATGCTGGGGAGACACTTGTCACAGCAGGTGATGGGGTGCTGGGGAGACACTTGTCACAGCAGGTGATGGGGTGTTGGGGAGACACGTGTCACAGCAGGTGACGGGGTGGTGGGGAGACACTTGTCACAGCAGGTGATGGGGTGCTGGGGAGACACTTGTCACAGCAGGTGATGGGGTGCTGGGGAGACACTTGTCACAGCAGATGATGGGGTGCTGGGGAGACACTTGTCACAGCAGATGATGGGGTGATCGGCAGACACTTGTCAGAGCAGGTGATGGGATGCTGGGGAGACACTTGTCAGCAGGTGATGGGGTGCTGGGGAGACACTTGTCACAGCAGGTGATGGGGTGCTGGGGAGACACTTGTCACAGCAGGTGATGGGGTTCTGGGCAGACACTTGTCACAGCAGGTGATGGGATGCTGGCGAGACACTTGTCAGCAGGTGACAGGGTGCTGGGGAGACACTTGTCACAGCAGGTGACGAGGCGCTGGGGAGAAACTTGTCACAGCAGGTGATGGGGTGATCGGCAGACACTTGTCACAGCAGGAGATGGGGCGCCGGGGAGACACTTGTCACAGCAGGTGACGGGGTGCTGGGGAGACACCTGTCACAGCAGGTGACGGGGTGCTGGGGAGACACTTGTCACAGCAGGTGACGGGGCGCTGGGGAGACACTTGTCACAGCAGGTGACGGAGTGCTGGGGAGACACTTGTCACAGCAGGTGACGGAGTGCTGGGGAGACACTTGTCACAGCAGGTGATGGGGTGCTGGGGAGACACTTGTCACAGCAGGTAACGGGGTGGTGGGGAGACACATGTCACAGCAGGTGACGGGATGCTGGAGAGACACTTGTCACAGCAGGTGACAGGATGCTGGGGAGACACTTGTCACAGCAGGTGATGGGGTGCTGGGGAGACACTTGTCACAGCAGGTGATGGGGTGCTGGGGAGACACGTGTCACAGCAGGTGACGGGGTGCTGGGGAGACACTTGTCACAGCAGGTGATGGGGTGCTGGGGAGACACTTGTCACAGCAGGTGATGGGGTGCTGGGGAGACACTTGTCACAGCAGATGATGGGGTGCTGGGGAGACACTTGTCACAGCAGATGATGGGGTGATCGGCAGACACTTGTCAGAGCAGGTGATGGGATGCTGGGGAGACACTTGTCACAGCAGGTGATGGGGTGCTGGGGAGACACTTGTCACAGCAGGTGATGGGGTGCTGGGCAGACACTTGTCACAGCAGGTGATGGGATGGTGGCGAGACACTTGTCAGCAGGTGACGAGGCACTGGGGAGACCCCTGTCACAGCAGGTGACGAGGCACTGGGGAGACACTTGTTACAGCAGGTGACGGGGCGCTGGGGAGAAACTTGTCACAGCAGGTGATGGGCGCTGAGGAGACACTTGTCACAGCAGGTGACGGGGCGCTGGGGAGACACTTGTCACAGCAGGAGATGGGGCGCCGGGGAGACACTTGTCACAGCAGGTGACGGGGTGCTGGTGAGACACCTGTCACAGCAGGTGACGGGGTGCTGGGGAGACACTTGTCACAGCAGGTGACGGGGCGCTGGGGAGACACTTGTCACAGCAGGTGACGGAGTGCTGGGGAGACACTTGTCACAGCAGGTGACGGAGTGCTGGGGAGACACTTGTCACAGCAGGTGACGGGGTGCTGGGAAGACACTTGTCACAGCAAGTGACAGGGTGCTGGGAAGACACTTGTCACAGCAGGTGATGGGGTGCTAGGGAGACACTTGTCACAGCAGGTGACGGGGGTGGTGGGGAGACACTTGTAACAGCAGGTGACCGGGTGCTGGGGAAATACTTGTCACAGCAGGTGACGGAGTGCTGGGGAGACACTTGTCACAGCAGGTGACGGGATGCTGGGAAGACACTTGTCACAGCAGGTGACGGGATGTTGGAGAGACACTTGTCACAGCAGGTGACAGGGTGCTGGGGAGACACTTGTCACAGCAGGTGACGGGGCGCTGGGGAGACACTTGTCACAGCAGGTGATGGGGTGCTGGGGAGACACCTGTCACAGCAGGTGATGGGGTGCTGGGGAGACACTTGTCACAGCAGGTGACAGGGTGCTGGGGAGACACTTGTCACAGCAGGTGACGGAGTGCTGCTGGGGAGGACACTTGTCACAGCAGGTGACGGGGTGCTGGGAAGACACTTGTCACAGCAAGTGACAGGGTGCTGGGAAGACACTTGTCACAGCAAGTGACAGGGTGCTGGGAAGACACTTGTCACAGCAGGTGACAGGGTGCTGGGGAGACACTTGTCACAGCAGGTGACGGAGTGCTGGGGAGACACTTGTCACAGCAGGTGACAGGGTGCTGGGGAGACACTTGTCACAGCAGGTGACGGAGTGCTGGGGAGACACTTGTCACAGCAGGTGACGGGGTGTGGGAAGACACTTGTCACAGCAAGTGACAGGGTGGTGGGGAGACACTTGTAACAGCAGGTGACCGGGTGCTGGGGAAATACTTGTCACAGCAGGTGACGGAGTGCTGGGTAGACACTTGTCACAGCAGGTGACTGGGGTGCTGGGGAGACACTTGTCACAGCAGATGATGGGGTGATCGGCAGACACTTGTCAGAGCAGGTGATGGGATGCTGGGGAGACACTTGTCACAGCAGGTGATGGGGTGCTGGGGAGACACTTGTCACAGCAGGTGATGGGGTGCTGGGCAGACACTTGTCACAGCAGGTGATGGGATGCTGGCGAGACACTTGTCAGCAGGTGACGAGGCACTGGGGAGACCCCTGTCACAGCAGGTGACGAGGCACTGGGGAGACACTTGTTACAGCAGGTGACGGGGCGCTGGGGAGAAACTTGTCACAGCAGGTGATGGGCGCTGAGGAGACACTTGTCACAGCAGGTGACGGGGCGCTGGGGAGACACTTGTCACAGCAGGAGATGGGGCGCCGGGGAGAACACTTGTCACAGCAGGTGACGGGGTGTCTGGTGAGACACCTGTCACAGCAGGTGACGGGGTGCTGGGGAGACACTTGTCACAGCAGGTGACGGGGCGCTGGGGAGACACTTGTCACAGCAGGTGACGGAGTGCTGGGGAGACACTTGTCACAGCAGGTGACGGAGTGCTGGGGAGACACTTGTCACAGCAGGTGACGGGGTGCTGGGAATACACTTGTCACAGCAAGTGACAGGGTGCTGGGAAGACACTTGTCACAGCAGGTGATGGGGTGCTAGGGAGACACTTGTCACAGCAGGTGACGGGGTGGTGGGGAGACACTTGTAACAGCAGGTGACCGGGTGCTGGGGAAATACTTGTCACAGCAGGTGACGGAGTGCTGGGGAGACACTTGTCACAGCAGGTGACGGGATGCTGGGAAGACACTTGTCACAGCAGGTGACGGGATGTTGGAGAGACACTTGTCACAGCAGGTGACAGGGTGCTGGGGAGACACTTGTCACAGCAGGTGACGGGGCGCTGGGGAGACACTTGTCACAGCAGGTGATGGGGTGCTGGGGAGACACCTGTCACAGCAGGTGATGGGGTGCTGGGGAGACACTTGTCACAGCAGGTGACAGGGTGCTGGGGAGACACTTGTCACAGCAGGTGACGGAGTGCTGGGGAGACACTTGTCACAGCAGGTGACGGGGTGCTGGGAAGACACTTGTCACAGCAAGTGACAGGGTGCTGTGAAGACACTTGTCACAGCAAGTGACAGGGTGCTGGGAAGACACTTGTCACAGCAGGTGACAGGGTGCTGGGGAGACACTTGTCACAGCAGGTGACGGAGTGCTGGGGAGACACTTGTCACAGCAGGTGACAGGGTGCTGGGGAGACACATTGTCACAGCAGGTGACGGAGTGCTGGGGAGACACTTGTCACAGCAGGTGACGGGGTGCTGGGAAGACACTTGTCACAGCAAGTGACAGGGTGGTGGGGAGACACTTGTAACAGCAGGTGACCGGGTGCTGGGGAAATACTTGTCACAGCAGGTGACGGAGTGCTGGGTAGACACTTGTCACAGCAGGTGACTGGATGCTGGGAAGACACTTGTCACAGCAGGTGACGGGATGTTGGAGAGACACTTGTCACAGCAGGTGACAGGGTGCTGGGGAGACACTTGTCACAGCAGGTGAGGAGGCGCTGGGGAGACACTTGTCACAGCAGGTGACTGGGCGCTGGTGAGACACCTGTCACAGCAGGTGACGGGGCGCTGGGGAGACACCTGTCACAGCAGGTGACGAGGTGCTGGGGAGACACCTGTCACAGCTGGTGACAAGGTGCTGGAGAGACACCTGTCACAGCAGGTGATGGGGCGCTGGGGACACACCTGTAACAGCAGGTGATGGGGTACTGGGGAAACATGTGTCACAGCAGGTGATGGGGTGCTAGGGAGACACTTGGCACAGCAGGTGATGGGGTGCTGGGGAGACACGTGTTACAGCAGGTGATGGGATGCTGGAGAGACACTTGTCACAGCAGGTGATGGGGTGCTGGGGAGACACATGTCACAGCAGGTGATGGGGCGCTGGGGAGACACTTGACACAGCAGGTGATGGGGTGCTGGGAAGACACTTGTCAGAGCAGGTGACGGCATGCTGGAGAGACACTTGTCACAGCAGTTGATGGGGTGCTGGGGAGACACGTGTCACAACAGGTGATGGGATGCTGGGGAGACACTTGTCACAGCAGGTGACGGAGTGCTGGGGAGACACTTGTCACAGCAGGTGACGGGAGTGCTGGGGAGACACGTGTCACAACAGGTGACGGGGTGCTGGGAAGACACTTGTCACAGCAAGTGACAGGGTGCTGGGAAGACACTTGTCACAGCAGGTGACGGGCCGCTTGGGAGACACTTGTCACAGCAGGTGACGGGGGTGGTGGGGAGACACTTGTCACAGCAGGTGACGGGATGTTGGAGAGACACTTGTCACAGCAGGTGACAGGGTGCTGGGGAGACACTTGTCACAGCAGGTGACAGGGTGCTGGGGAGACACTTGTCACAGCAGGTGACGAGGCACTGGGGAGACACTTGTCACAGCAGGTGACTGGGCGCTGGGGAGACACCTGTCACAGCAGGTGACGGGGCGCTGGGGAGACACCTGTCACAGCAGGTGACCGGGTGCTGGGGAAATACTTGTCACAGCAGGAGACGGGATGCTGGAGAGACACTTGTCACAGCAGGTGACGGGATGCTGGGAAGACACTTGTCACAGCAGGTGACGGGATGTTGGAGAGACACTTGTCACAGCAGGTGACAGGGTGCTGGGGAGACACTTGTCACAGCAGGTGACAGGGTGCTGGGGAGACACTTGTCACAGCAGGTGACGAGGCACTGGGGAGACACTTGTCACAGCAGGTGATGGGGCGCTGGGGAGACACCTGTCACAGCAGGTGACGGGGCGCTGGGGAGACACTTGTCACAGCAGGTGACGAGGTGCTGGGGAGACACCTGTCACAACAGGTGACAAGGTGCTGGAGAGACACCTGTCACAGCAGGTGATGGGGCGCTGGGGACACACCTGTAACAGCAGGTGATGGAGGTACTGGGGAAACATGTGTCACAGCAGGTGATGGGGTGCTGGGGAGACACGTGTTACAGCAGGTGATGGGGCGCTGGGGAGACACTTGACACAGCAGGTGATGGGGTGCTGGGAAGATACCTGTCACAGCAGGTGACAGCATACTGGAGAGACACATGTCACAGCAGGTGATGGGGCACTGGGGAGACACCTGTCACAGCAGATGATGGGGCGCTGGGGAAACACCTGTCACAGCAGGTGATGGGGTGCTGGGGAGACACCTGTCACAGCAGGTGACGGGGCGCTGGGGAGACACTTGTCACAGCAGGTGACGGGGCGCTGGGGAGACACTTGTCACAGCAGGTGACGGGGCGCTGGGGAGACACCTGTCATAGCAGGTGACGGGGTGCTGGGGAGACACTTGTCAGCAGGTGACGAGGTGCTGGGGAGACATTTGTCAGCAGGTGACGAGGTGCTGGGGAGACACTTGTCAGCAGGTGACAGGGTGCTGGGAGACACTTGTCACAGCAGGTGACGAGGTGCTGGGGAGACATTTGTCAGCAGGTGACGAGGTGCTGGGGAGACACTTGTCAGCAGGTGACGGGGTGCTTGGGAGACACTTGTCAGCAGGTGATGGGGTGCTGGGGAGACACTTGTCAGCAGGTGACGAGGTGCTGGGGAGACACTTTTCAGCAGGTGACGGGGTGCTGGGGAGACACTTGTCAGCAGGTGACGAGGTGCTGGGGAGACACTTGTCAGCGGGTGACGAGGTGCTGGGGAGACACTTGTCAGCAGGTGATGAGGCGCTGGGGAGACACTTGTCAGCAGGTGATGAGACGCTGGGGAGACACTTGTCAGCAGGTGACGGGCGCTGGGGAGACACTTGTCAGCAGGTGATGAGGCGCTGGGGAGACACTTGTCAGCAGGTGACGAGGTGCTGGGGAGACACTTGTCAGCAGGTGACGAGGTGCTGGGGAGACACTTGTCAGCAGGTGACGGGGTGCGTGACGAGGTGCTGGGGAGACACTTGTCAGCAGGTGATGAGGCGCTGGGGAGACACTTGTCAGCAGGTGACGGGGTGCTGGGGAGACACTTGTCAGCAGGTGATGAGGCGCTGGGGAGACACTTGTCAGCAGGTGACGGGGCGCTGGGGAGACACTTGTCAGCAGGTGACGAGGTGCTGGGGAGACACTTGTCAGCAGGTGACGAGGTGCTGGGGAGACACTTGTCAGCAGGTGACGAGGTGCTGGGGAGACACTTGTCAGCAGGTGACGGGGTGCTGGGGAGACACTTGTCAGCAGGTGATGAGGCGCTGGGGAGACACTTGTCAGCAGGTGACGGGGTGCGTGACGAGGTGCTGGGGAGACACTTGTCAGCAGGTGATGAGGCGCTGGGGAGACACTTGTCAGCAGGTGACGGGGTGCTGTGGGGAGACACTTGTCAGCAGGTGATGAGGCGCTGGGGAGACACTTGTCAGCAGGTGACGGGGCGCTGGGGAGACACTTGTCAGCAGGTGACGAGGTGCTGGGGAGACACTTGTCAGCAGGTGACGAGGTGCTGGGGAGACACTTGTCAGCAGGTGACGGGGTGCTGGGGAGACACTTGTCAGCAGGTGACGAGGTGCTGGGGAGACACTTGTCAGCAGGTGATGAGGTGCTGGGGAGACACTTGTCACAGCAGGTGATGAGGTGCTGGGGAGACACTTGTCAGCAGGTGACGAGGTGCTGGGGAGACACTTGTCAGCAGGTGATGAGGTGCTGGGGAGACACTTGTCACAGCAGGTGACAGGGTGCTGGGGAGACACTTGTCACAGCAGGTGACAGGGTGCTGGGAGACACTTGTCACAGCAGGTGACGGGGTGCTGGGGAGACACTTGTCAGCAGGTGACAGGGTGCTGGGGAGACACTTGTCAGCAGGTGACGGGGTGCGGGGGAGACACTTGTCACAGCAGACTTATTTCGTCACTCAGCAGATTTGTAACCAGATTCTGATTAGTAACTTGTTCCCCTCTAGATTGTCAGCAATGATGTCACAGTGTAGATCCTCAGGCTCAGGGTGGTTCCTCATGTGACATCAGCCGCACAATGACATCATCATGTCTTGGCTTTGCCCAGGCTACAGTTGGGATTGATAAGACAACTGTTGGGGCACTGTGCACTTATGTATTACTATATCTGTATCTGGACAATCTATGGTTTTCTTTATCTAATCACTCTATGTCATGTTGTATCTGGGCACTCTATGTCATGCTTTATCTGGACACTCTATGTCATGCTGTATCTGGGCACTCTATGTCATGCTGTATCTGGGCACTCTATGGTTTGCTGTATCTGGGCACTCTATGTCATGCTTTATCTGGGCACTCTATGGTTTGCTGTATCTGGGCACTCTATGTCATGCTGTATCTGGGCACTCTATGTCATGCTTTATCTGGGCACTCTATGGTTTGCTGTATCTGGGCACTCTATGTCATGCTTTATCTGGGCACTCTATGTCATGCTGCATCTGGGCACTCTATGGTTTGCTGTATCTGGGCACTCTATGTCATGCTTTATCTGGGCACTCTATGGTTTGCTGTATCTGGGCACTCTATGTCATGCTGTATCTGGGCACTCTATGGTTTGCTGTATCTGGGCACTCTATGTCATGCTGTATCTGGGCACTCTATGGTTTGCTGTATCTGGGCACTCTATATCATGCTGTATCTGGGCACTCTATGGTTTGCTGTATCTGGGCACTCTATGTCATGCTGTATCTGGGCACTCCATGGTTTGCTGTATCTGGGCACTCTATGATTTGCTTTATCTGGGCACTCCATGGTTTGCTGTATCTGGGCACTATATGATTTGCTTTATCTGGGCACTCTATGGTTTGCTGTATCTGGGCACTCTATGTCATGCTGTATCTGGGCACTCTATGTCATGCTGTATCTGGGCGCTCTATGGTTTTCTTTATCTGGGCACTCTATGGTTTGCTGTATCTGGACACTCTATGTCATGCTGTATCTGGGCACTCTATGGTTTTCTTTATCTGGGCACTCTATGATTTGCTTTATCTGGGCACTCTATGATTTGCTTTATCTGGGCACTCTATGTCATGCTGTATCTGGGCACTCTATGGTTTTCTTTATCTGGGCACTCTATGATTTGCTTTATCTGGGCACTCTATGGTTTGCTTTATCTGGGCACCCTATGGTTTGCTGTATCTGGGCACTCTATGATTTGCTTTATCTGGGCACTCTATGGCTTGCTTTATCTGGGCACTCTATTGTTTGCTTTATCTGGGCACTCTATGGTTTGCTGTATCTGGGCACTCTATGGTTTGCTGTATCTGGGCACTCTATGTCATGCTGTATCTGGGCACTCTATGGTTTGCTGTATCTGGGCACTCTATGGTTTGCTGTATCTGGGCACTCTATGTCATGCTGCATCTGGGCACTCTATGGTTTGCTGTATCTGGGCACTCTATGTCATGCTGTATCTGGGCACTCTATGGTTTGCTGTATCTGGGCACTCTATGTCATGCTGTATCTGGGCACTCTATGTCATGCTGTATCTGGGCACTCTATGTCATGCTGCATCTGGGCACTCTATGGTTTGCTGTATCTGGGCACTCTATGTCATGCTGTATCTGGGCACTCTATGGTTTGCTGTATCTGGGCACTCTATGTCATGCTGTATCTGGGCACTCTATGTCATGCTGTATCTGGGCACTCTATGTCATGCTGCATCTGGGCACTCTATGGTTTGCTGTATCTGGGCACTCTATGTCATGCTGTATCTGGGCACTCTATGGTTTGCTGTATCTGGGCACTCTATGTCATGCTGTATCTGGGCACTCTATGTCATGCTGTATCTGGGCACTCTATGTCATGCTGTATCTGGGCACTCTATGGTTTGCTGTATCTGGGCACTCTATGTCATGCTGTATCTGGGCACTCTATGGTTTCTTGTATCTGGGCACTCTATGTCATGCCTTTTGTTGGTAGTTTATACCATGCTTTATCTGTGCACTCTAATTATTTAGTTGGCTGAACCCAATGGCATATGGAGTCCAAATTGTCCTCACCTGCAGGGGCAGTATCAAGCTAAATAAAATCTACTTATATATTGTATGTATCCCTGTTTTGGAGAGATCATGCTGTCCCGGGGGCTTGTGACATCTCACTATCACTCCAGTCTTTCGCGTTGGGGGGTCCCTCCAAAGTCAGTGCGCTCAATGCGAGTTCCTGATGATAATTGCTGGTGAAGAGTCGCCCTCTCCGTACAATGGGCCTCATTCACTAACACAAATGGTTTGACCCCTCGGGTCAGGACGGGGCGACGCTGCCTGATTGCTGGAGCAACGTGCACATTGCACCTGGAAAAATTGAGGAAAGTGGCACAATGTGTCAAACGACTTGTGCTGCACAACATGAAACTGTATCAAGTCCTGCAACATTCTATCCGCAGAGGAGCAGAATATGACTGAGGTGCACAGAGGGCGCATTCCCAGGGCCCCTCCAGTCATTGCAAAAATGTATCCAGTCCTGCAACATTGTATCCACAGAGGAGCAGAATATGACTGAGGTGCACAGGGGGCGCATTCTCAGGGCCCCTCCAGTCATTGCAAAAATGTATCAAGACCTGCAACATTGTATCCGCAGAGGAGCAGAATATGACTGAGGTGCACAGAGGTCCCATCAAAAATGTATCAAGACCTGCAACATTGTATCCGCAGAGGAGCAGAATATGACTGAGCAGCACAGGGGGCGCATTCTCAGGGCCCCTCCAGTCATTGCAAAAATGTATCAATTCCTGCAACATTGTATCCGCAGAGGAGCAGAATATGACTCGTTTTAGCCCCTTTGGTCCCATCAAAAATGTATCAAGTCCTGCAACATTGTATCCATCCCATCCCTCCATAGTATATGACTTGAGGAGTCAGGATTTTGGGGGGTTCCACATTTTGTTTCCGCCCTTGATGATTATTCTGTGGCCCCTGAATCTGTCCCCTCCCCCGCAGTTTATATTTAGGGCCCCGTTATCGCCCCAGTGACCGGGCGGACGCCTGAATTAGCCCGGACCTGTCACCTTCCCGGAGATGTAAATTGCCAGTTAATAATACAATGGGTTCCTGTTCCTTATAAAGCCGAGGTGTAAATGATTAATAACGCTGCGGCTCGTGTTGCAGGCGTGACTGCGGTCTCCGGAGAGCGCGGCGAGGTGCGACCGAGCCATACACGTCCTTTCATCCACGTTTTTAATTACATTTTCTTAATTGATGTTCGGCTCCGGCAGTCTGATTACAATACACCCGCAAACTTCACGTGTCGCCCTTAATTGTGGGGAACAAACGAAAAACGCAACTTTTCCGCAGGGATTAACCCTTTCTACAGAAACCTTTTAGGTGGTGACCAATTAAAATCCAGGTAAAATCCTAATAACGAGCAATTAAGCAGATCCTGATTGTGATACATTGTATCTTTTTATACTCAGAGCTGAAATCACAATTCTGCCTTCATGTCTTGTCTTGGGCGGTGTTCACATACAGTATTCATTCCCAGAAACCTTCACTATTGGCAGTAAAAATGCTGCATCTAAAACAGCAAAGGTTTGCGCTGGTGCTCACGTGTCATTTGTCTACAGGACGTGTTAATAAAGTTACATTTATTCACCAAAAAAGGATCAACATGCAGGAAAAGCGCTAACCATGCGGTTACCATGGTTACCTGAGCTGTGTCCTCGGGTGACCTCACTGACTCACCTGCCGGTGCCATCATTCTGTTCGCGGAGGCTACGGTGACAGAATGTTCTTTCTTTACTGCGGCCTCCGTTGCAGCAGAGATGAGATTGCGAAGTGGAACCTCGTGGTCGATGATCATTGGAGGGTATGTTTGCGGTTAATAAATTGGAGAATGAGGGTTCTCAGTGTGTTTTTGTCTAATAAATGATTTTTTTTCTCTGTGTTTTTTTCTAATAAATGTTTTTTCTGTGAGTGTGTTTATTAACTATTCACTTACCGGATTGGTAATGAGGTATCGGAAGACGCCTGACATTACCAAGCCAAGGCTTAATAAGAAGCTGTCAATCATCAGCTGTCATTAACACCTTCTATCACCCCATTGCCACCGCACCAGAGCACCGGGAAGAGACCGGTACAAATAATTCAAAAGAATAAAATAATGTGCTCCCCTGTATTTTTGATTGCAAGCCAAGGTAAAGCCAGGCAGCTGGGGGTGGCAGCCTGCAGCTGTCCACTTTATCTGCCCTGAGCACGAAAGGTACAGCGGAACCCTAAGCATTTTTTCCCATTATTTATTTATTTTATACATTATGACAACAGTTTTTTTGTTCATACACTAATGTGTATATAACCAAGCACAGACACTGTACAGATTGTAGAAATGCAGTCTGATTGCAACAGCCAATCACAGGGGCTGTCACAGCCGGTCAATGCAGTGAATATTCATGAAGGTTAATGGGCGGGACTGGAAGCAGCAGTGGGAGTCTGGTGAGATTGATTTAACTATCCTAGCATCAATCTATATACAGTGCCTTGTGAAAGTATTTGGCTCCCTATATACAGTGCACTGAGAAAGTATTCGGCCCCCTATGTATATACAGGGCCTTGTGAAAGTATTCGGCCCCCTATATACAGTGCCTTGTGAAAGTATTCAGCCCCCTATATATATACAGTACCTTGTGAAAGTATTTGGCCCCCCTATGTATATACAGTGCCTTGTGAAAGTATTTGGCCCCCTATATACAGTGCCTTGTGAAAGTATTCAGCCCCTTATGTATATACAGTACCTTGTGAAAGTATTCGGCCCCCTATGTATATATACACTGCCTTGTGAAAGTATTCAGCCCCCTATGTATATACAGTGCCTTGTGAAAGTATTTGGCCCCCTATGTATATATACAGTGCCTTGTGAAAGTATTCAGCCCCCTATATACAGAGCCTTGTGAAAGTATTCAGCCCCCTATGTATATATACAGTGCCTTGTGAAAGTATTCAGCCCCCTATGTATATATACAGTGCCTTGTGAAAGTATTCAGCCCCCTATGTATATATACAGTGCCTTGTGAAAGTATTCAGCCCCCTATGTATATACAGTGCCTTGTGAAAGTATTCAGCCCCCTATGTATATATACAGTGCATTGTGAAAGTATTCAGCCCCCTATGTATATATACAGCGCCTTGTGAAAGTATTCAGCCCCCTATGTATATATACAGTGCCTTGTGAAAGTATTCAGCCCCCTATGTATATATACAGTGCCTTGTGAAAGTATTCAGCCCCCTATGTATATATACAGTGCCTTGTGAAAGTATTCAGCCCCCTATGTATATATACAGTGCCTTGTGAAAGTATTCAGCCCCCTATGTATATATACAGTGCCTTGTGAAAGTATTCAGCCCCCTATATATATATACAGTGCCTTGTGAAAGTATTCAGCCCTCTATGTATATACAGTGCCTTGTGAAAGTATTCAGCCCCCTATGTATATATACAGTGCCTTGTGAAAGTATGCAGCCCCCTATGTATATATACAGTGCCTTGTGAAAGTATTCAGCCCCCTATGTATATATACAGTGCCTTGTGAAAGTATTCAGCCCTCTATGTATATATACAGTGCCTTGTGAAAGTATTCAGCCCCCTATGTATATATACAGTGCCTTGTGAAAGTATTCAGCCCCCTATGTATATATACAGTGCCTTGTGAAAGTATTCAGCCCCCTATGTATATATACAGTGCCTTGTGAAAGTATTCAGCCCTCTATGTATATATACAGTGCCTTGTGAAAGTATTCAGCCCCCTATGTATATATACAGTGCCTTGTGAAAGTATTCAGCCCTCTATGTATATATACAGTGCCTTGTGAAAGTATTCAGCCCCCTATGTATATATACAGTGCCTTGTGAAAGTATTCAGCCCCCTATTTATATATACAGTGCCTTGTGAAAGTATTCAGCCCCTATGTATATATACAGTGCCTTGTGAAAGTATTCAGCCCCCTATGTATATATACAGTGCCTTGTGAAAGTATTCAGCCCCCTATGTATATATACAGTGCCTTGTGAAAGTATTCAGCCCCCTATGTATATATATACAGTGCCTTGTGAAAGTATTCAGCCCCCTATGTATATATACAGTGCCTTGTGAAAGTATTCAGCCCCCTATATATATATACAGTGCCTTGTGAAAGTATTCAGCCCTCTATGTATATACAGTGCCTTGTGAAAGTATTCAGCCCCCTATGTATATATACAGTGCCTTGTGAAAGTATGCAGCCCCCTATGTATATATACAGTGCCTTGTGAAAGTATTCAGCCCCCTATGTATATATACAGTGCCTTGTGAAAGTATTCAGCCCTCTATGTATATATACAGTGCCTTGTGAAAGTATTCAGCCCCCTATGTATATATACAGTGCCTTGTGAAAGTATTCAGCCCCCTATTTATATATACAGTGCCTTGTGAAAGTATTCAGCCCCTTGAACTTTTCATCCTTTTGCCACATTTCAGGCTTCAAACATAAAGATATAAATTCTAATATTTTGTGAAGAATCAACAACAATCGGGACACAATTGTGAGGGGGAACCAAATTTATTGGAGATTTTACACTTTTGTAACAAATAAAAAACTGAACATTGGGGGTGCGATATTATTCATCCCCTTCAGTTAATCCTGTGTAGCGCCCCCTTGTGCTGTGATTACAGCTGCAGTCTCTTGGGGTTTGTCTCATTCTTCCTTGCAGAACAGCTGGAGCTCAGTGAGGTTGGATGGAGGCGTTTGTGATCAGCAGTTTTCAGCTCTTTCCACAGATTCTCCATTGGATTCAGGTCTGGATGTGACTTGTCCATTCTAACACCTGGAGACGGTGATTTTTGATCCATTCCATTGTAGATTTTGCTTTATGTTTGGGATCATTGTCTTGTTGGAAGATAAATCTCCGTCCCAGTCTCAGGTCTTTTGCAGACTCCAGCAGGTTTTCTTCCAGAATGATCCTGTATTTGACTCCGTCCATCTTCCCATCAATTGTAACCATCTTCCCTGTCCCTGCTGAAGAAAAGCCCAAACCATGATGCTGCCTCCACCATGTGTGACAGTGGGGATGGTGTTTTGAGGCCTCCACCATGTGTGACAGTGGGGTTGGTGTTTTGAGGCCTCCACCATGTGTGACAGTGGGGATGGTGTTTTGAGGCCTCCACCATGTGTGACAGTGGGGATGGTGTTTTCAGGCCACCACCATGTGTGACAGTGGGGATGGTGTTCTGAGGCCACCACCATGTGTGACAGTGGGGATGGTGTTTTGAGGCCTCCACCATGTGTGACAGTGGGGATGGTGTTTTCAGGCCACCACCATGTGTGACAGTGGGGATGGTGTTTTCAGGCCACCACCATGTGTGACAGTGGGGATGGTGTTTTGAGGCCACCGCCATGTGTGACAGTGGGGATGGTGTTTTGAGGCCTCCACCATGTGTGACAGTGGGGATGGTGTTTTCAGGCCACCACCATGTGTGACAGTGGGGATGGTGTTTTCAGGCCACCACCATGTGTGACAGCGTGGATGGTGTTTTCAGGCCTCCACCATGTGTGACAGTGGGGATGGTGTTTTGAGACCATCACCATGTGTGACAGTGGGGATGGTGTTTTCAGGCCTCCACCATGTGTGACAGTGGGGATGGTGTTCTCAGGCCTCCACCATGTGTGACAGTGTGGATGGTGTTTTCAGGCCTCCACCATGTATGACAGTGGGGATGGTGTTTTGAGGCCACCACCATGTGTGGCAGTGGGGATGGTGTTTTGAGGCCTCCACCATGTGTGACAGTGGGGATGGTGTTTTGAGGCCTCCACCATGTGTGACAGTGGGGATGGTGTTTTCAGGCCTCCACCATGTGTGACAGTGGGGATGGTGTTTTCAGGGTGATGAGCTTTGTTACTTTTACACCAAACATATCGCTTTGCATTGTGGCCATAATGTGATTTTGGTTTCCTCTGAGCAGAGCCCCTTATTCCACATGTTTGGGGTCTCCCAGGCGGCTTGTGGTAAACTTCACACCAGACTTTTTATGGATATCTTTGAGAAATGGCTTCTTCTTGCCGCTCTTCCATAAGGGCAGATTTGTGCAGTGACGACTGATTGTTGTCCTATGGACAGACTCTCCCCCCTCAGCTGTAGATCTCTGCAGTTCATCCAGAGGGATCCTGGGCCTTTTGGCCTCATCTCTGATCAGTCTTCTCCTTGTTCCAGATGAATGTTTAGAGGGACGGCCGAGTCTTGGTAGATTTGCAGTGGTCTGATCCTCCTTCCATCACTGATCGATCTGTCTGTCTGTCTGTTTGTCCGTCTATTCTAACAGCATTAAGACCATGTTAAATCCGCATGTGATACGGGTGAATAATGTGACACTGCTACTTTTGTCGCCGAGTTTAAATGCAGAGGTGAGTGGCGCCCCCTAAGTGTGATTCAGTTGAGCACAGGCACAGTGTACCTCCCCCCGTCCTCACACCACATTGCTCAGGAAGCGGCAGATATCTTGATATTCCGGGGACACATTGTGACGGAACCGCTCCAGTGATGGTCGGAGAGCGCCTGACTGCTCGTGTCCCCAATAATTCTACATTGTCTGGGATGCTGAGTGGCTGCAGTTCAGCCGTCATTGATTATCACGTTGGCCCCCGGTGTAGGGGTCGGGCCCCGGGGTCACTGCGGGGTGATGGGACTAGTCAGTGACCCGGCACAGAATGGAGGTGTCAGTGATCGCCGTGACTTGTTTCGTCTTCATCACATTGACACCATTTATGTCATATCTGTGGATTTCTCCATCTCTGACCTTTCTACAGTTCAATATAACAGATGTAGATGAGCGACAAAGCGGAGCGGACGGGTGACACCGCAATCCAACTACACACCAGACCCGGATCCGGAGAAGGGGGCGGCCAAAACATCGTCCACAACATACCAGAAGATGCTTAAAGGACAACACCACTATACAATACCGAACCGAGTGCTGGAGGACACACACTCAGTCACCTCCACCTAATGATCGAAGTGCTGGAGGACACACACGCTCAGTCACCTCCTCCTAATGATCCGAGTGCTGGAGGACACACACGCTAAGTCAACTCCACCTAATGATCCGAGTGCTGGAGGACACACATGATCAGTCACCTCCGGACACACACGCTCAGTCACCTCCACCTAATGATCCGAGTGCTGGAGGACACACACACTCAGTCACCTCCTCCTAATGACCCGAGTGCTGGAGGACACACACGCTCAGTCACCTCCACCTAATGATCCGAGTGCTGGAGGACACACACACTCAGTCACCTCCTCCTAATGATCCGAGTGCTGGAGGACACACACACTCAGTCACCTCCCCTAATGAGCCGAGTGCTGGAGGACACACGCGCTCAGTCACCTTCTCCTAATGATCCGAGTGCTGGAGGACACACATGCTCAGTCACCTCCTCCTAATGATCCGAGTGCTGGAGGACACACACACTCAGTCACCTCCTCCTAATGAGCCGAGTGCTGGAGGACACACGCGCTCAGTCACCTTCTCCTAATGATCCGAGTGCTGGAGGACACACATGCTCAGTCTCCTCCATCTAATGATCCGAGTGCTGGAGGACACACACGCTCAGTCACCTTCTCCTAATGAGCCGAGTGCTGGAGGACACACACGCTCAGTCACCACCACCTAATGATCCGAGTGCAGGAGGACACACACGCTCAGTCACCACCACCTAATGATCCGAGTGCAGGAGGACACACACGCTCAGTCACCACCATCTAATGAGCCGAGTGCTGGAGGATACACACACAGTCACCTTCCACCTAATGATCCGAGTGCTGGAGGACACACACACAGTCACCTCCATCTAATGAGCCGAGTGCTGGAGGACACACACACTCAGTCACCTCCATCTAATGATCCGAGTGCTGGAGGACACACACGCTCAGTCACCTCCTCCTAATGATCCGAGTGCTGGAGGACACACATGATCAGTCACCTCCTCCTAATGAGCCGAGTGCTGGAGGACACACACGCTCAGTCACCTCCATCTAATGAGCCGAGTGCTGGAGGACACACACGCTCAGTCACCTCAACCTAATGATCCGAGTGCTGGAGGACACACACGCTCAGTCACCTCCATCTAATGATCCGAGTGTTGGAGGACACACATGTTCAGTCACTTCCACCTAATGAGCTGAGTGCTGGAGGACTCACACACTCAGTCACCTCCTTCTAATGATCCGAGTGCTGGAGGACACACACGCTCAGTCACCTCCAACTAATGAGCCGAGTGCTGGAGGACACACACGCTTAGTCACCTCCAACTAATGAGCCGAGTGCTGGAGGACCCACACGCTCAGTCACCTCCACCTAATGATCCGAGTGCTGGAGGACACACACGCTCAGTCACCTCCACCTAATGATCTGAGTGCTGGAGGACACACACGCTCAGTCACCTCCTCCTAATGACCCGAAAGCTGGAGGACACACACGCTCAGTCACCTCCACCTAATGATCCGAGTGCTGGAGGACACACATGCTCAGTCACCTCCTCCTAATGATCTGAGTCGTGGAGGACACACACGCTCAGTCACCTCCACCTAATCATCCAAGTGCTGGAGGACATACACGTTCAGTCACTTTCTCCTAATGATCCGAGTGCTGGAGGACACACACGCTCAGTCACTTTCTCCTAATGAACCGAGTGCTGGAAGACACACACACTCAGTCACCTCCTCCTAATGGGCCGAGTGCTGGAGGACACACACGCTCAGTCATCTCCACCTACTGATCCGAGTGCTGGAGGACACACACACTCAGTCACCTCTATATAACGAACCGAGTGCTGGATGACACACACGCTCAGTCACCTCCTCCTAATGATCCGAGTGCTGGAGGACACACGCGCTCAGTCACCTCCTCCTAATGATCCGAGTGCTGGAGGACACACACGCTCAGTAACCTCCTCCTAATGATCCGAGTGCTGGAAGACACACACGCTCAGTCACCTCCTCCTAATGATCCGAGTGCTGGAGGACACACACGCTCAGTCACCTTCATCTAATGAGCAGAGTGCTGGAGGACACACACGCTCAGTCACCTCCTCCTAATGATCCGAGTGCTGGAGGACACACACACCTCAGTCACCTTCATCTAATGAGCAGAGTGCTGGAGGACACACACGCTCAGTCACCTCCACTAATGATCCGAGTGCTGGAGGACAACACATGCTCAGTCACCTCCACCTAATGATCCGAGTGGTGGAGGACACACACGCTCAGTCACCTCCACCTAATGATCCGAGTGCTGGAGGACACACACGCTCAGTCACCTCCTCCTAATGGGCCGAGTGCTGGAGGACACACGCTCAGTCACCTCCATCTAATGAGCCGAGCGCTGGAGGACACACACGCTCAGTCACCTCCTCCTAATGATCCGAGTGCTGGAGGACACACATGATCAGTCACCTCCTCCTAATGATCCGAGTGCTGGAGAACAGACACGCTCAGTCACCTCCTCCTAATGATCCGAGTGCTGGAGGACACACACGCTCAGTCACCTCCTCCTAATGACCCGAAAGCTGGAGGACACACACGCTCAGTCACCTCAACCTAATGATCCGAGTGCTGGAGGACACACACGCTCAGTCACCTCAACCTAATGATCCGAGTGCTGGAGGACACACACGCTCAGTCACCTCCTCCTAATGATCTGAGTCGTGGAGGACACACGCTCAGTCACCTCCACCTAATCATCCAAGTGCTGGAGGACATACACGTTCAGTCATCTCCTCCTAATGATCGAGTGCTGGAGGACACACACGCTCAGTCACCTTCTCCTAATGAACCGAGTGCTGGAAGACACACACACTCAGTCACCTCCTCCTAATGGGCCGAGTGCTGGAGGACACACACACTCAGTCACCTCCTCCTAATGATCCGAGTGCTGGAGGACACACACACTCAGTCACCTCCTCCTAATGGGCCGAGTGTGGAAATGAGGACACACATGCTCAGACACGCTACTCCACCTACTGATCCGAGTGCTGGAGGACACACACGCTCAGTCACCTTCACCTAATGATCCGAGTGCTGGAGGACACAAGACCAGTCAGTGTCACCTCCACCTAATGATCCGAGTGCTGGAGGAACACGCCAGCTCAGTAAGCTCCCTCTCTAATGATCCGAGTGCTGGAGACACACACGCTCAGTCACCTCCTCCTAATGGATCCGAGTGCTGGAGGACACACACGCTCAGTCACCTTCATCTAATGAGCAGAGTGCTGGAGGACACACACGCTCAGTCACCTCCTCCTAATGATCCGAGTGCTGGAGGACACACATGCTCAGTCACCTCCACCTAATGATCCTAGTGCTGGAGGACACACACACTCAGTCACCTCCTCCTAATGATCCGAGTGCTGGAGGACACACACGCTCAGTCACCTTCATCTAATGAGCAGAGTGCTGGAGGACACACACGCTCAGTCACCTCCTCCTAATGATCCGAGTGCTGGAGGACACACATGCTCAGTCACCTCCACCTAATGATCCGAGTGGTGGAGGACACACATGCTCAGTCACCTCCACCTAATGGGCCGAGTGCTGGAGGACACACGCTCAGTCACCACCATCTAATGAGCCGAGCGCTGGAGGACACACACGCTCAGTCACCTATCCTAATGATCCGAGTGCTGGAGGACACACATGATCAGTCACCTCCTCCTAATGATCCGAGTGCTGAAGAACAGACACGCTCAGTCACCTCCTCCTAATGATCCAAGTGCTGGAGGACACACACGCTCAGTCACCTCCTCCTAATGACCCGAAAGCTGGAGGACACACACGCTCAGTCACCTCCACCTAATGATCCGAGTGCTGGAGGACACACATGCTCAGTCACCTCCTCCTAATGATCTGAGTCGTGGAGGACACACACGCTCAGTCACCTCCACCTAATCATCCAAGTGCTGGAGGACATACACGTTCAGTCATCTCCTCCTAATGATCCGAGTGCTGGAGGACACACACACTCAGTCACCTCCTCCTAATGGGCCGAGTGCTGGAGGACACACATGCTCAGTCATCTCCACCTACTGATCCGAGTGCTGGAGGACACACACACTCAGTCACCTCATATAACGAACCGAGTGCTGGATGACACACACGCTCAGTCACCTCCTCCTAATGATCCGAGTGCTGGAGGACACACGCGCTCAGTCACTCCTCCTAATGATCCAGTGCTGGAGGACACACACGCTCAGTAACCTCCTCCTAATGATCCGAGTGCTGGAAGACACACACGCTCAGTCACCTCTCCTAATGATCCGAGTGCTGGAGGACACACACGCTCAGTCACCTTCATCTAATGAGCAGAGTGCTGGAGGACACACACGCTCAGTCACCTCCTCCTAATGATCCGAGTGCTGGAGGACACACATGCTCAGTCACCTCCACCTAATGATCCTAGTGCTGGAGGACACACACACTCAGTCACCTCCTCCTAATGATCCGAGTGCTGGAGGACACACATGCTCAGTCACCTTCATCTAATGAGCAGAGTGCTGGAGGACACACACCTCAGTCACCTCCTCCTAATGATCCGAGTGCTGGAGGACACACATGCTCAGTCACCTCCACCTAATGATCCGAGTGGTGGAGGACACACACGCTCAGTCACCTCCTCCTAATGGGCCGAGTGCTGGAGGAACACACGCTCAGTCACCTCCATCTAATGAGCCGAGCGCTGGAGGACACACACACTCAGTCACCTCCTCCTAATGATCCGAGTGCTGGAGGACACACATGATCAGTCACCTCCTCCTAATGATCCGAGTGCTGGAGAACAGACACGCTCAGTCACCTCCTCCTAATGATCCGAGTGCTGGAGGACACACACGCTCAGTCACCTCCACCTAATGATCCGAGTGCTGGAGGACACACACGCTCAGTCACCTCCATCTAATGAGCTGAGTGGTGGAGGACACACACGCTCAGTCACCTCCACCTAATGATCCGAGTGCTGGAGGACACACACGCTCAGTCACCTCCACCTAATGATCCGAGTGCTGGAGGACACACAGGCTCAGTCACCTCCACCTAATGATCCGAGTGCTGGAGGACACACACGCTCAGTCACCTCCTCCTAATGATCCGAGTGCTAGAGGACACACACGCTCAGTCACCTCCTCCTAATGAGCCGAGTGCTAGAGGACACCACACTCAGTCACCACCATCTAATGATCCGAGTGCTGGAAGACACACACGCTCAGTCACCTCCTCCTAATGATCCGAGTGCTGGAGGACACACATGCTCAGTCACCTCCACCTAATGAGCTGAGTGGTGGAGGACACACACGCTCAATCACCTCCACCTAATGATCCGAGTATTGGAGGACACACACACTCAGTCACCTACACCTAATGATCCGAGTGCTGGAGGACACACATGCTCAGTCACCTCCATCTAATGATCCGAGTGCTGGAGGACACACATGCTCAGTCACCTCCACCTAATGAGCTGAGTGGTGGAGGACACACACGCTCAATCACCTCCACCTAATGATCCGAGTGCTGGAGGACACACACGCTCAGTCACCTCCACCTAATGATCCGAGTGCTGAAGGACACACACGCTCAGTCACCTCCATCTAATGAGCTGAGTGGTGGAGGAAAGTGGAACAATATTGTCAGCTGCCAGAGGTAGATGGAGACTGACTTGCGCCAAAGTCATTGTAGCAGCATCACAGGGAATGAAAGCAAGAAAAACAAATGAGAAAAAGATATTTCTGATAGAATAATATCTTGGATTCCACCTTGAGGAGTTTGTTGTATTGTCTGATGTGCAGTACTGGTGGTGACCTGCAGGTGTCACTATTGATTTGCCCCCCCAGATGTTCCTTAGAGGTTGTGGGCCCGGTTATGACCCCTGATGGTCACTGTCCTGTCCAGGAGACCCCTGTATCCCCTTTGGCCTCCCCGTCCTCTATATACCCCTGCACTGACCGCCTCTTCTCGTCTTCTCCATTAGTCTCATATTTGCTTCCCTCTCGTAGATTTGACTTTTTTTATCATCTCATTGTTCCTGTGTTGTTTGAATTCTCAGGGTTTGCAACAAAAGGCTCCGTCCCCCGGGGGAGAGAACATTTGCATGCATCGAGTGACGCCTGGGGATGGGATAATTGCTAATGCATATTTATGTAGCAGAAATTTGCCATTTGTTTATGCATAAAATTATCAATAGTGCGGGGTGGCCCCGCCATCGAAAAGCGCGACCTTTTTAGCTTGATAAATAGAAATCAGCTGTTATTGTACAAAGATCAGCCATTTATTCTGTGCGCAGGAATACCGCCGCGAAAATGTATATTGGCTCCAGATATATCATTAAATGGAAGGCCGCTGACCCATTCCTCCCAGTCTATTACACTTCCACTAATGGAAGATGAATGTTCCTCCATAATAAATTGAAATCCTCCCGGCTGCGCCAATCCTCGTCTGTGCCGCAGAGCAGGTGGAGAACTTCAGAGGTCACAGAGAAGGGGAAAAAGAGGAAAAAAGATCAAGAGAAGGGAAAAAGAGCAAAAAAGATCAATAGAAGAGGAAAAAGAGGAAAAAAGATCAAGAGAAGGGGAAAAAGAGCAAAAAAGATCAAGAGAAGGGGAAAAAGAGCAAAAAAGATCAAGAGAAGGGGGAAAAAGAGCAAAAAAGATCAAGAGAAGAGGAAAAAGAGCAAAAAAGATCAAGAGAAGGGGAAAAAGAGCAAAAAAGATCAAGAGAAGGGAAAAAGAGCAAAAAAGATCAAAAGAAGAGGAAAAAGAGCAAAAAAGATCAAGAGAAGGGGAAAAAGAGCAAAAAAGATCACGAGAAGGGGAAAAAAAAGCAAAAAAGATCAAGAGAAGGAGAAAAAGAAAAGAAGAGGTCAAGATAAGGGCAAAAAAAGGAAAAAGGATCAAGAGAAGGGGAAAAAGAAAAGAAAAGGTCAACATAAGGGCAAAAAGAGGAAAAAAGATCAAGAGAAGAGGAAAAAAAGTCAAGAAAAGGAGAAAAAGAGGAAAAAAAGATCAAGAGAAGGAGAAAATGAACAGAAAGGGTCAAGATAAGGGCAAAAAGAGGAAAAAAGATCAAGAGAAGAGGAAAAAGAGCAAAAAAGATCAATAGAAGGGGAAAAAGAGGAGAAAAGATCAAGAGAAGGGGAAAAAGAGGAAAAAAGATCAAGAGAAGAGGAAAAAGATCAAGAAAAGGAGAAAAAGAGGAAAAAAGATCAAGAGAAGGGGAAAAGAGGAAAAATGATCAAGAGAAGGGGAAAAAGGCAAAAAAAGATTAAGAGAAGGGGAAAAAGAGGAAAAGAAGTAAAGAGAAGGGGAAAAAGAGGAAAAAATAACAAGAGAAGAGAAAAATGAGGAAAAAAGATCAAGAGAAGGGGAAAAAGAGTAAAAAAGATCAAGAGAAGGGGAAAAACAGGGGAAAAGATCAAGAGAAGAGGAAAAAAGAGGAAAAAAGGTCAAGAGAAGAGGAAATAGAGGAAAAAAGATCAAGAGAAGGGGACAAAGAGCAAAAAAGATCAAGAGAAGGGGAAAAGAGGGAAAAAGATCAAGAGAAGAGGAAAAAAAGTAAAAAGTTCAAGAGAAGGGGAAAAAGAGGAAATAAGATCAAGAGAAGGTGAAAAAAAGGAAAAAAAGGTCAAGAGAAAGGGAAAAAGAGGAAAAAAGGTCAAGAGAAGAGGAAAAAAAAGAAAAAAGATCAAGAGAAGAGGAAAAAGAGCAAAAAAGATCAAGAGAAGGTGAAAAAGAGGAAAAAGATCAAGAGGAGAGGAAAAAGAGCAAAAAAGATCAAGAGAAGGGAAAGAGAGGAAAAAGATTAAGAGAAGGGGAAAAAAAAGGAAAAAAAAGTCAACAGAAGGGGAAAAAGAGGAAAAAAGGTCAAGAGAAGAGGAAAAAAAAAGAAAAAAGATCAAGAGAAGAGGAAAAAGAGCAAAAAAGATCAAGTGAAGGTGAAAAAGAGGAAAAAGATCGAGAGGAGAGGAAAAAGAGCAAAAAGGATCAAGAGAAGAGGAAAAAGAGCAAAAAAGATCAAGAGAAGAGGAAAAAGAGCAAAAAAAATCAAGAGAAGTGGAAAAGAGAAAAACAAAGTCAAGAGAAGGGGAAAAAGAGGAAAAAGATCAAGAGAAGGGGAAAAAGAGGAAAAAGATCAAGAGAAGGGGAAAAAGAGGAAAAAAGTCAAGAGAAGGGGAAAAAGAGGAAAATAGATCAAGAGAAGCGGACAAAGAGCAAAAAAAGTCAAGTTAAGGGGGAAAAGTGGAAAAAAAGTCAAGAGAAGGGGAAAAAGAAGAAAAAAGATCAAGAGAAGGGGAAAAACAGGGAAAAAGATCAAGAGAAGAGGAAAAAGAGCAAACAAGATCAAAAGAAGAGGAAAAAGAGCAAAAAAAGTCAAGAGAAGGGGAAAAAGGAAAAAAGAGAAAGAGAAGGAAAAAAGAGGAAACAAGATCAAGAGAAGGGGTAAAAGAGGAAAAAAGATCAAGAGAAGGGAAAAAAGAGCAAAAAGAAGTGAAGAGAAGGGGAAAAAAGATAAAGAGAAGAGGAAAAAGAGCAAAAAAGATCAAGAGAAGGGAAAAAGATCAAGAGAAGAGGAAAAAGATCAAGAGAAGAGGAAAAAGAGCAAAGTCAAGAGAAGGGGAAAAAGAGCAAAAAAGATCAAGAGAAGGGGAAAAGAGGAAAAAAAAAGTATTTAGAGGTTTGTTTTTAGGACACAACATTGTAACAATATCATTGCTCAAAAAGCTCAAGAAAAGGGGAAAAAGGAGAACAGAACGTATTAGAATGTTTTATCAAACAGAAAAAGATCCGGATGCGACGTTGTAACGATATCATTGTCCAAGAAGATCAACAAAAGGGGGAAAAAAGAGAAGAAAAGTGTTCAGAAGTTTCTTCAAGGATGAAAGATGCAACATTGTAATGATTTCATTGTTCAAACTGTTCAGGAAAAAGGGAAAAAAGGAGAAAAAAGTGTTTAAAAGTTTAAAGTTCTGGATGCAAAATTGTAAGAATTTCATTGGTGAAAAGGTTCAGGAAAAGGTGAAAAAAAAGGAGAGAAAAAAAGTGTTTAAAAGTTTCTTTAAAGATAAAAATGGAACATTGTAATGATATCATTAACCAAAAAGTTCAATAAAAAGGGTGAAAAAAGGAGAAAAAAAATATTTACAATGTTTTATCAGAAACAAAAGATCTGGATGCAACATTGTAACGATATAGTTTAAAAAGATGTGACGACAATCATCCAGTCACATTCTTTTTCTTATGAGTCCTAAGATCAGAATGATCAGGCAGTGACATGACACGGAATTTTATAAGCTAACAGTCTACATGGCGTGGCTATGTATAATGGGCATGGCTATGTGGAGTGGGGTGTGGCTATGTGAAGCGGGTGGGGCTTGTCACATACATGGGTGTGGCTATGTGGAGTGGGGTGTGGCTATGATGAGTGGGTGTGGTCACGTGGAGTGGGTGGGGCACCCCAAAAAATATTGTTAATCACAAAAAATAATTATTTTCGTGATTTATTTTGCAAATAATCGGGAAAGTAGTGACAGATTGGGGCAGATTGTGCTGGATGATATCAGAGGGCAGAGGAGAGGTTCACCGGGGTCTTGTACTCGCCTCTTGGCCCGATCCTCCGATATCCTCCATCATTCATCCTCTTTCCTGCACTTTGTCCCTGTGGGGAGCCTAGAACTCACTGCATCCTGGGTAATGAATAGCATGAAAGCATGACAGTGTAGACTGACAGGAAAGGCATGAGGAGGGAGAGAGAAGCCCCTGCTTTATATGAAGACGCCCTAAGTAACCTCCAATAGACCTGAGGACCCCTCATGATGTTACAATTAAAAATCATCATATATTGATCTATTACTGCTGACACCAGCCTGTATACATGTGAGGAGTCAGCCCCGCCCCCTGGTGATGACATCACTCATGAGACCACACCCCTTATACTACAGCACCAGCTCCTCATCTATTACTGCTGACACCAGCCTGTATACATGTGAGGAGTCAGCCGCCGCCCCCTGGTGATGACATCACTCATGAGACCACACCCCTTATACTACAGCACCAGCTCCTCATCTATTACTGCTGACACCAGCCTGTATACATGTGAGGAGTCAGCCCCGCCCCCGGTGATGACATCACTGATATAATGAGGTGTCAGCCCCGCCCCCTGGTGATGACATCACTGATATAATGACATGTGATTAGACTGTGGTCAGGTTTCCCGGTGCACATCTTGGAGCAGGGAGCTTCTCTGGAACTGCACTGCCGGCAATTCACAGCAGAAGTGACATGCTCTGTCACGGGTGTGTCAGGAGCCACAGATGAGACTGTAGAGGTCACTCGCAGAAGGTCCCAGCGTTTGGCCAAACCGTCCAAATAATAAAAAAAAGTGTTGCTTTAAGAGGCATTTCCCTTTTAGTGAAAGCTGGAGGTCATTAGGACCCAGCTGATCACTTACCTTGAGCTGTCTATATATTCCCCTATACTCCCAGGATGCCCTGCTGGTGATAGCTTGTCAGGTGTTTGAAGGAAGCTTCTCAGCTCAGCAGTGTATCCTGCAGTTTCTGTGTGGATCTTCTAAGTGTTTCTTCCCTTCCCTCTTTGTTTCCCTTGTGTGTATCTTTAGTTGGTAGCCGGGCTGACTAGTGTTCACCCGCTCTGATCCCTGTGTAGTGGTAGTTCAGGGACAGTCAGGGAATTTGTATCCTGGTGGCGACAGTTGCAGAAACTGTATAGGGACGTTAGGGGAGCCAGGTGCTAGTGCTAGTTTATCTAGGGGTCACCATCCCCCCTTTTTCCCTTGGCATCAGGGACTCCTCCCCCCCTGTCGTTGTCCAGCGCTAGGTGTCTCCCCACGCCCAGCATGACACCCCCCTCCAGGGCCTTAGGATACTCGGAACCGGGCTTTGAGGCTTCATCACGGGGATCACAGGGACGCTGGCAGTGTCATTAAGAGTTTGGTGAGGGTGGCTCTCTCTCTCACAGATAGGAATCTGGCATGGAGGGTTCATTCTGGGCAGGGGTGACTGGACCTGGAGATACTTGTTAATATACCCGTGACGCCACCCGCAGGTTGTGGCTATATCTGGCCTCCTAGGGGCTCATGGTTGGGAGGCAGCAGTGTTCTTAAGCCCTCTGCGGGTATAGCTGACCCCAGGGCAGGTGAAAGATGAGTGAGTTGGTAGTTATATTTCTGGTGTTTTAGACGCATTAGGAAAGTTCACAGACACAGCACTGGGATCCCGGAGGCAGGGATCCAGCTACTCCCGGGTAAGAGAATGGCATGTACCCGGCACCCCTTCTCTGTCCTATCCCGGTTGTCTCACACAGGGCTTGCCTCGCTCGTCCTGCCTTGCGCCTCACCACACAGAGCTCTGAGCAAGTGACTGTGGGCTTTTCCCCTGCAGTGTCTGCCCTTAACCCTATGGTTGCCACCTCTTCAGCAGATGTGTGCAGTTGTCGACTGTGTCACCTTGGTAGTGGCACAGCCTCCTTGTTGCAAGCTGAGCCTGGTCTTCTCCACTAGGCTTTTGGGTTCCCGGTGTCCTTTGCGGCCCAGTCCCTCCACTTGCCTGCGCTTGACAATAGATACGAGCCCCACGGGTGGATTGCTCACTTCCCGCGTCTCGGGGACCCCTTCTTCCTCCTGAAGCCACTTGGGTGATGTTCTGCTCTAGGGTTCGGCCTTAGGACGAGCTCCCACTTGCTCCAGTCCTCTGGATACTTCTCCGGCGTACGTTCTCTAGCTTCCCTCCAACTTGACCTTGGTGTTCAATGGCCTCTCCTCTGCTGTCACTCTCTCACTCTCTCACTCTCTCTCCTGCATTGTAGATGTTTCTCTCTCTATTTATACCCTTTGTCATGTGTCCCACGTCCTCTACGTGTTCTTCCTGACCTCACTCCTTCCCAGGAGCTCCCTCTAACTCCCTTCACCACCCAACCCCATCACAATCATTCTTAATGTGGTCAGGGTGTCCTTGCACAGGTCTGTACCCCCCTTACCAGTGAGTGGGATCCTACACCTTAAAAGGGGTGCAGTACCTCTAAGGCGACTGGATCCGCAGGGGCACCACAGAAGCATAGCTCATGGGAGCTCCCATTGCCGGTGTGATGATGTCATCATCCAGTGCCATCATGTACACAATGGCATCAAGAGGACATGGAGACAGGCAGGACTAGAGGAGAGGGGTGAGTATGTGTTTTTATTTTTGTTATATGTGCTGGTGTATACAGGGGCTTTATGAGGCAAAGCTTTTATACTGGTTTCTATGTGGGGTTCAGCCTGTATACTGGAAGCTATGTGGGGCACAGATTGTATACAGGGGATATCTGGGGCACAGTATGTGCAGCCTTCTGCTGTAATAATGAGGGCTATGTGCAGCCTCCTGCTGTGTGCTGGAGACTATGTGCGGCCACCTGCAATATTGAAGGCTATGTGTGGCCTCCTGCAGCGTGCAGCCTCCTGCTGTAATACTGAGGGCTGTGTGCGGCATCCTGCAATATACTGGGGGCAATGTTTGGTCTCCTGCTGTATATTGGGGGCTGAGTGCAGCCTTCTGCTCTATACCGGAATTGGTGTGTGGCCTCCTGCTGTATACTGAGAGCGACATGGGACCTCCTGCTAATACAAATACTATAATACTGCCCCTATGTACAAGAATATAACTACTATAATACTGCTCCTATATACAAGAATATAACTACTATAATATGCTCCTATATACAAGAATATAACTACTATAATACTGCCCCTATATACAAGAATATAACTACTATAATACTGCTCCTATGTACAAGAATATAACTACTATAATACTGCCCCTATATACAAGAATATAACTACTATAATACTGCCCCTATATACAAGAATATAACTACTATAATACTGCCCCTATATACAAGAATATAACTACTATAATACTGCCCCTATATACAAGAATATAACTACTATAATACTGCCCCTATATACAAGAATATAACTACTATAATACTGCTCCTATGTACAAGAATATAACTACTATAATACAGCCCCTATATACAAGAATATAACTACTATAATACTGCTCCTATATACAAGAATATAACTACTATAATACTGCCCCTATATACAAGAATATAACTACTATAATACTGCCCCTATATACAAGAATATAACTACTATAATACTGCCCCTATGTACAAGAATATAACTACTATAATACTGCTCCTATATACAAGACTATAACTACTATAATACTGCTCCTATATACAAGAATATAACTACTATAATACTGCCCCCTATGTACAAGAATATAACTACTATAATACTGCCCCTATATACAAGAATATAACTACTATAATACTGCTCCTATATACAAGAATATAACTACTATAATACTGCCCCCTATATACAAGAATATAACTACTATAATACTGCCCCTATATACAAGAATATAACTACTATAATACTGCCCCTATATACAAGAATATAACTACTATAATACTGCCCCTATATACAGGAATATAACCACTATAATACTGCCCCTATAAACAAGAATATAACTACTATAATACTGCTCCTATATACAAGAATATAACTACTATAATACTGCCCCCTATATACAAGAATATTAACTACTATAATACTGCTCCTATATACAAGAATATAACTACTATAATACTGCCCCTAAATACAAGAATATAACTACTATAATACTGCCTCTGTATACAAGAATATAACTACTATAATACTGCTCCTATATACAAGAATATAACTACTATAATACTGCTCCTATATACAAGAATATAACTACTATAATACTGCTCCTATATACAAGAATATAACTACTATAATACTGCTCCTATATACAAGAATATAACTACTATAATACTGCCCCTAAATACAAGAATATAACTACTATAATACTGCCTCTGTATACAAGAATATAACTACTATAATACTGCTCCTATATACAAGAATATAACTACTATAATACTGCTCCTATATACAGGAATATAACTACTATAATACTGCCCCTATATACAAGAATATAACTACTATAATAATGCCCCTTTATACAAGAATATAACTACTATAATACTGCCCCTATATACAAGAATATAACTGCTATAATACTGCTCCTATATACAAGAATATAACTACTATAACACTGCCCCTATATACAAGAATATAACTACTATAATACTGCCCCTATATACAAGAATATAACTACTATAATACTGCCCCTATGTACAAGAATATAACTACTATAATACTGCCCCCTATATACAAGAATATAACTACTATAATACTGCTCCTATATACAAGAATATACCTACTATAATACTGCTCCTATATACAAGAATATAACTACTATAATACTGCCCCTAAATACAAGAATATAACTACTATAATACTGCCTCTGTATACAAGAAATATTAACTCCTAATAAATACAAATACTGCTCCTATATACAAGAATATAACTACTATAATACTGCCTCCTATATATGCAAAGAATATAACTACTATAATACTGCCCCTCTATACAAGAATATAACTACTATAATACTGCTCCTATATACAAGAATATAACACTAAACCCTATTACAAATAAAAAAATACTGCCCCTATATACAAGAATATATTATAACTATGCTTACATAATAATACTATTGCCCCTATATACAAGAAATACTATATACCTTTACAAAAATAACTACTATAATACTGCTCCTATTACAAAGAACTATAATACTATACATAACTATAATACTGCCCTATATACAAGAATATAACTACTATAATACTGCTCCTATATACAAGAATATAACTACTATAATACTGCTCCTATGTACAAGAATATAACTACTATAATACTGCTCCTCTATATACAAGAATATAACTACTATAATACTGCTCCTATATACAAGAATATAACTACTATAATACTGCCCCTATGTACAAGAATATAACTACTATAATACTGCTCCTATATACAAGAATATAACTACTATAATACTGCTCCTATATACAAGAATATAACTACTATAATACTGCTCCCTATATACAAGAATATAACTACTATAATACTGCTCCTATATACAAGAATATAACTACTATAATACTGTCCCTATATACAAGAATATAACTACTATAATACTGCTCCTATATACATGAATATAACTACTATAATACTGCCCCTATATACAAGAATATAACTACTATAATACTGCCCCTATATACAAGAATATAACTACTATAATACTGCTCCTATGTACAATAATATAACTACTATAATACTGCTCCTCTATACAAGAATATAACTACTATAATACTGCTCCTATATACAAGAATATAACTACTATAATACTGCTCCTCTATACATGAATATAACTACTATAATACTGCCCCTATATACAAGAATATAACTACTATAATACTGCTGTTATATACAAGAATATAACTACTATAATACTGTCCCTATATACAAGAATATAACTACTATAATACTGTCCCTATATACAAGAATATAACTACTATAATACTGCTCCTATATACAAGAATATAACTACTATAATACTGCCCCTTATATACAAGAATATAACTACTATAATATTGCCCCTATATACAAGAATATAACTACTATAATACTGCCCCTATATACAGGAATATAACTACTATAATACTGCTCCTATATACAAGAGTATAACTACTATAATACTGCTCCTATATACAAGAATATCACTACTATAACAGAATAATATTGTTCCTGTGAATGATACAGTAGATTGTAGGAGTTTTATGTTAGCGGTTCCCCTCCTTGCTGAGTTTGTTGTTGTTGTGCTGTAGTCACTGTATGGCGGTATTATTCCCAGCTGTGTGTTACAGTAATGTAGGTTAATGTTCCCTCCTCAGTCTATGTGATTTCTGTGTTTCGGGCTCAGCGCTGTACGGACACAATGACATATTTGTTTTCGGTCTCTTCTTTCTGCTCTACTTATAGCAGAGTCTAGTTGCAGCCTCCGCCCTCTGCTCCGCTCTGTATTCGTTGCGCTATGCAGGTGATTTTAGCCTCATGCAGCTAAAGTAATTGTCGCTGAGGGCTGAACCGACCGTAAAGATGTTAATGCAGTCAACATGAAGTGATTGCACCGAGACCCCCGATCCCCAGAAAGGTTACAATGGCTGTACATATATAATTATATACAGGAGATGCCCAGGTTATACCAGCTGTACATATATAATTATACACAGGAGATGCCCAGGTTATACCGGCTGTACATATATAATTATATACAGGAGATGCCCAGGTTATACCGGCTGTACATATATAATTATATACAGGAGATGCCCAGGTTATACCGGCTGTACATATATAATTATATACAGGAGATGCCCAGGTTATACCGGCTGTACATATATAATTATATACAGGAGATGTCCAGGTTATACCGGCTGTACATATATAATTATATACAGGAGATGCCCGGGTTATACCGGCTGTACATATATAATTATATACAGGAGATGTCCAGGTTATACCGGCTGTACATATATAATTATATACAGGAGATGTCCAGGTTATACCGGCTGTACATATATAAATTATATACAGGAGATGCCCAGGTTATACCGGCCGTACATATATAATTATATACAGGATATGTGCAGGTTATACCGGCTGTACATATATAATTATATACAGGAGATGTCCAGGTTATACCGGCTGTACATATATAATTATATACTGGAGATGCCCAGGTTATACCGGCCGTACATATATAATTATATACAGGAGATGTCCAGGTTATACCGGCTGTACATATATAATTATATACAGGAGATGCCCAGGTTATACCGGCTGTACATATATAATTATATACAGGAGATGACCAGGGTATACCGGCTGTACATATATAATTATATACAGGAGATGCCCAGGTTATACCGGCTGTACATATATAATTATATACAGGAGATGCCCAGGTTATACCGGCCGTACATATATAATTATATACAGGAGATGCCCAGGTTATACCGGCCGTACATATATAATTATATACAGGAGATGCCCAGGTTATACCGGCTGTACATATATAATTATATACAGGAGATGTCCAGGTTATACCAGCTTTACATATATAATTATATATAGCAGATACCCAGGTTATACCAGCTTTATATATACTTTTAGTTTTGCTTCTTCCTATAGATGGCGCCAGAGTTCCCTCGTCTTCCTCCTTGGGTTCCTCCATTCTGTAGTCAGCAGTGATGTAACCTGAGGTTCGTTGTCTCCAATGCAAAATTTCCCAACTGTCGTGGGTCTATAATAATAATGATAATAATGATAATAATGATAGTGCCGTGTGATGGTGGATATGGTGGGTTATATTGTATCCTCATTGTACAGGTGCTTTGTTCTTCCTATACTGTGTATCCCGCCCTTCCCCACTTCCTGTGTACACATTACACTCCTGAGCTTCATCATTGAATTACTGTGGACATGTCCTGATTTGGTCATTCTATGTCTGTCTGTAAAGTTTGTACACCCCCCTGGAGTGTCAATAGAACGGGTTTTGGTTTCTGGTTTGGGGGAGGAGAAGCCGTGTGTGATTCAGTCTGTGGGTGCAGGAGGCTGAGTTCAGACCGGCTCCACAAGGGACAGAGACACACCTGGATTACATGGACATACAATACATTGATGGATTATTGTATGGAATGTTATGTTTTTCAAGCAGTAAAGGTTCTTGGGCTGATGACGCGTCTCTCGCTCTGATGATTGTGGGATACCGGAGAAGGACCCCATTATTTGATATTTATTCCATGACACTTTACTTGTGAATGTTTCTCTTCTGTGCCCATTGGGACCTTTTTGGCTCAAGGGTAATTCCGACCTCCCATCGCTTTGGTCTTAATGATCGGTGGATCCTAGAAAAGTTATTTACATCATTCCGTCCCCGTCGCCGCCTCGCATCAGATCGTCTTGCCGATAGAACACGACTCCGACTTGTTCCACCTTGGTACAAGTCATTGTGGTGTGTGATCGTCCCTGGTGGTCAGCGGTTGATCACAGAATAGTTTTTCTCCTGCGACCCCCATCATTTTGGCCCTGGTGGTCAGTGGATTCCAGAATAGCTTTTTACCCCATTCCATCCCCCTCGCCACCTCTCATCGGATCATCTTGCCGATAGAACACAACCCCGACTTGTTGACTTTCTTCCGCCTTGGTAGAAGTAGTCGTTGTGGCGCGTTACCGCGTGTGATCGGCCCTGATGGTCAATGGTTGATCCCGTTATTGTTTTCACCCCATTCCGCCCCCCTCGTCGCCTCACATCGGATCGTCTTGCCGATAGAACCCGACTTGTTGACTTTCTTCCGCCTTGGTACAAGTCGTTGTGGCGCGTTACCGTGTGTGATCGGCCCTGATGGTCAATGGGTGATCCCGTTATTGTTTTTACCCCATTCCGCCCCCCTCGTCACCTCACATCGGATCGTCTTGCCGATAGAACCCGACTTGTTGACGTTCTTCCACCTTGGTACAAGTCGTTGTGGCGCGTTACCGTGTGTGATCGGCCCTGATGGTCAATGGGTGATCCCGTTATTGTTTTTACCCCATTCCGCCCCCCCTCGCCGCCTCACATCGGATCGTCTTGCCGATAGAACCCGACTTGTTGACTTTCTTCCGCCTTGGTACAAGTCATTGTGGCGCGTTACCGCATGTGATCGGTCCTGATGGTCAATGGTTGATTCCATTATTGTTTTTACCCCCATTCCGTCCCTCTCGCCGCCTCACACTGGATCACCTTGTTGATAGAACCCGACTTGTTGACGTTCTTCCGCCTTGGTACAAGTCGTTGTGGCGCGTTACCGCGTGTGATCGGTCCTGATGGTCTATGGTTGATCCCGTTATTGTTTTACCCCATTCCGCCCCCCTCGCCGCCTCACATCGGATCGTCTTGCCGATAGAACCCGACTTGTTGACGTTCTTCCGCCTTGGTACAAGTCGTTGTGGCGCGTTACCGCGTGTGATCGGCCCTGATGGTCTATGGTTGATCCCGCTATTGTTTTTACCCCATTCCGCCCCCCCTCGCCGCCTCACATCGGATCGTCTTGCCGATAGAACCCGACTTGTTGACTGTCTTCCGCCTTGGTACAAGTCGTTATGGCGCGTTACCGCGTGTGATCGGCCCTGATGGTCAATGGTTGATCCCGTTATTGTTTTTACCCCATTCCGTCCCTCTCGCCACCTCACACTGGATCACCTTGTCGATAGAACCCGACTTGTTGACTTTCTTCCACCTTGGTACAAGTCGTTATGGGGGTTATTGTGTGTGATCGGCCCTGATGGTCAATGGTTGATCCCGTTATTGTTTTTACCCCATTCTGCCCCCCTCGTCGCCTCACACTGGATCACCTTGTTGATAGAACCCGACTTGTTGACGTTCTTCCGCCTTGGTACAAGTCGTTGTGGCGCGTTACCTCGTGTGATTGACCCTGATAGTCAATGGTTGATCCCATTATTGTTTTTACCCCATTCCGCCCCCCTCGCCGCCTCACATCGGATCGTCTTGCCGATAGAACCCGACTTGTTGACGTTCTTCCGCCTTGGTACAAGTCGTTGTGGCGCGTTACCGCGTGTGATCGGTCCTGATGGTCTATGGTTGATCCCGTTATTGTTTTACCCCATTCCGCCCCCCTCACCACCTCACATCGGATCGTCTTGCCGATAGAACCCGACTTGTTGACGTTCTTCCGCCTTGGTACAAGTCGTTGTGGCGCGTTACCGCGTGTGATCGGCCCTGAAGGTCAATGGTTGATCCCATTATTGTTTGTACCCCATTCCGCCCCCCCTCGCTGCCTCACATTGGATCATCTTGCCGATAGAACCCGACTTGTTGACGTTCTTCCACCTTGGTACAAGTCGTTGTGGCGCTTTACCGCGTGTGATCGGCCCTGATGGTCAATGGTTGATCCCGTTATTGTTTTACCCCATTCCGCCCCCCTCGCCGTCTCACATCGGATCGTCTTGCCGATAGAACCCGACTTGTTGACTTTCTTCCGCCTTGGTACAAGTCGTTGTGGCGCGTTACCGCGTGTGATCGGTCCTGGCAGCCACAAATTAATTAAAATGTGCGTTGAGCTGGCGGAGGAGCGTCGCGGCCGGTGTTTTCTTGCACGCTCCTCTCCGCTGCGCCGGGTAAGTAGCGTGTTCTTTTGTTCCCCGCGCGCCCCGTTTCATTTCGACTCTCATTGTCCTCATTGTTCTGTAGAACAGGAGGGGTCTGGGCCAGGAGCAGCCAAGGTCCCCGCTAATGACGGGAAGTCTTTAAAGTTAGCACTACATTTCATCTTCTCGGCGGGAGAGATAGGATGCATCCCGCGTTTGATCCCCACCGTGCAAGTTTGCTTCTAGTTAATTAACAGATCCCTATTACACACTCTCATCTCCAAGCACAGAGGAGGCCCATAAGGAGGTGATTCAAGGCCGAGCGCCAGGAATTAGCAAAAACCAGTTGTTTTAAGACTAATGTTCCAAGAGGAGAAGGAGAGAAAGAAACACAAATGTCCTTTCTGGGCTCCGGCTGGTTCTCGCCTTTGTTCGCTTCACTTCATATCTGATCCTTTATCTGCGGCTCCTCGGAAACATTTGAGCTTTTTGCATTTTTCATTTTTATTTTTGACGATAAAATATTTAAAGCTTTGACCCCCTGGAAAGTGGCGAAACGTGAAGATCATGGGCTCCGATGCAAAAGCTCCAATGGGGCCCCCAATTATTGCAAGTCTTTTTTTAAAGGCACTGGTCTTATCATAAAAGCAAGAGAGACTTTTGGGGCCCCTGAGGCTCCGGGGCCCGGGTGTGATTGCAGAATGTCAGACTCGGACTAGGGGATGTCTGGCATAACACAGAGGTTACAACGGGATATAAAGGGTGGAGGAAGAGCCTGATTATACTGAGCGGAGGATGGGCCACCTCCTGACACTAACCTATGTCTGCATCCTGTGCTCCCTAACATCCCTAAGTGGGTCCTTCCCCCACTATCACATCGCCTGTCCCTGGCTGTCTCTTCACTCACTCTGTCTAGTTCTTCCTGACACTAAACTGTGTCTGCACCCTGCACTCCCTAATATCCCTAAGTGGGCCCTTCCCTCACCATCACGTTCATAGTCCCTGGATGTCTTTTTACTCATTCTGTCTACTAGTTCCTGACACTATCCTTTGTGTGCACTCTGTGCTCCCTAACATCCCTAAGCCGGTCCTTCCCTACCGCCATCACGTCCCTAGTCCCTGGCTGTCTCTCCACTCACTCTGTCTAGCTGTCTAGTGTAATGGCCGAGTGTCACCTCTACAATATTCCAACATAGGGGAATAAAGCAAAAGAATATACTACTTCAAGGCTACAGCCAGACACCAGGACTGCAGATCACAGGATCCCAGCAGCTACAGGAGGCCTCCTTCCTCCAGGGCGGTCAGAATAGAAAGAATCTATTACCGTCATCAGAAGATGGATTATGTGACTATTTAAAGGGAGGGGGAGTGGTCACAAACCAGCTACAGCTGAGAAGAACTAACCAGGAGCTACCAGCAAGGAAAATAACATTAACCCTTGCTACACCAAAAGAAAGCAATCACAATTAAATCCAGAGCTCACAAGTTTATGTGAAACTCAGATCCCAGAGCTGTCACAGTCCCCTAATGACGGGAGATACTCGTGACACGGAAGGACGGAAGTGTGTCCGGTCCTATGGTGGGAGCAAGTGCAAATGTATGTCTTAAATGAGTATGATATCATCATGAGGGATAACGATGGGGGATGTAGTAGCTCCGGCCTCGGCTCATGCACTGTTAGTCCCATGTAGGAGGATGATGGGGGATGTAGTAGCTCCGGCCTCGGCTGGCGCAGTCTCCTGGTAGGAGAAGCCATTAGTGATGTTCTGTTCCATTAGATCGATGCAACTAATGCTCCCACCATAGAGACGTCTCCGTCCTCCGCTGTCACCGCTCACGACTCCGCCACCACCGCACACAATAAACACAAATCTCCTCCTGGATCCGATCAATAATCAGCAGCTTCAGGGACAGAAACATTGGATATATCACATGTGCTGGAAAGTAAGTGCACCCCCCCTGGAATTATCAACCTGTTCCATCACCTAGAAATGTATCAAAAATACAAGACCCGCATCACCGTGTGTTATTGTTCTGTATGAGCTGAACATGGTGAGGAAGGGCATCGCCGCATGGTGAGGAAGGGCATCGCTGCATGGTGAGGAAGGGCATCGCCACATGGTGAGGAAGGGCATCGCCACATGGTGAGGAAGGGCATCGCCGCATGGTGAGGAAGGGCATCGCCGCATGGTGAGGAAGGGCATCGCCGCATGGTGAGGAAGGGCATCGCCGCATGGTGAGAAAGGGCATCGCCGCATGGTGAGGAAGGGCATCGCCGCATGTGAGGAAGGGCATCGCCGCATGATGAGGAAGGGCATCGCCGCATGGTGAGGAAGGGCATCGCCGCATGGTGAGGAAGGGCATCGCCGCATGGTGAGGAAGGGCATCGCCGCATGGTGAGGAAGGGCATCGCCACATGGTGAGGAAGGGCATCGCCGCATGGTGAGGAAGGGCATCGCCGCATGGTGAGGAAGGGCATCGCCGCATGGTGAGGAAGGGCATCGCCGCATGGTGAGAAAGGGCATCGCCGCATGGTGAGGAAGGGCATCGCCGCATGTGAGGAAGGGCATCGCCGCATGATGAGGAAGGGCATCGCCGCATGGTGAGGAAGGGCATCGCCGCATGGTGAGGAAGGGCATCGCCGCATGGTGAGGAAGGGCATCGCCACATGATGTCCTCGGGGGCCTCAGCAGTCTAAATGTCATCTCATGTTATTTCTTATGAGAACCAGAAGGCTCAGGATGAACAGTGTCCTCCCAGTGTGGCCCCTGCACTGCTATGATGAGAGTCCTCCTCCAGGTCTCAGCAGATGATGGAACAGTAGTGATACATTGTGACAAGTTCATAGTTTGGAACCAAACTCATCTCTTTGCTCCCCTACACTGGTCTCCTGTCCCCCCACTTATCTCCCAGTTCTCTTCAGCTCCTCTCCTGGTTCCTCCAGACTCTTCTCCAGTTTCTTCCCAGTTCCCCTGACTCACTTTATCTCTCACCAGTTTCTCCAATTCTTTTCCTGCCTTCCCTCAACTCTTCTTACGGTTCTCCCGGAAGCTTTGCATGGTTCACCTGATTTTTCTCTTGGTTCCCCTCCAGCTCTTTTCTGTCTCCCCTGGACTCTTCTCCTGGTTCCTTCTACTTTTCTTTTGGTTCCTCCTGACTCTGCTATTTGTTCCTCTCCAACTTTTCTTTCTGTCCCCCAGACTTTCCTCCTGGTTCACACTACTTTTCCTTTGTTTTACCCCCACACTTCTCTTGTTTCCCCTTTAACACTTCTACTTTTCTTCATTACCCCTGACTCTTCTCTTGGTTCCTCTCCCACTCTTCTACCTGTTCCCTCAGACTCTTCTCCTGGCTTCCCCTGATTTTCTCCAGGTTCCCTCTCATGGCTTCCCCTGCTTTTCTCCAGGTTCCTTCTCTCTTTTCCAGGTTACTTCTAAGTCTTACACTAGTTCCTCCAATTCTCCAGGTTTCCCTTGACTCTTCTTATGGTTGTTCTAGAAGTTTCTCATGGTTCCCCCTACTTTTCCATTGATTCTGTTCCAATTCTTCTCCCTGGCCTACCTGTACAGTGGTGGTGCAGCGCCGGATCATGTAGTGGTGGAGCACCAGGTCCGGTGCTGGTTGAGTGCAAGGTCCGGTGGTGGGGGAGCGCCAGGTCCGGTGGTGGTGGACCAATGGCCCTGATGGTGGTGGAGCGCCGGCCCATGTAGTGGTGGAGCCCCAGGTCCGGTGGTGGGGGAGCGCCAGGTCCGATGGTGGGGGAGCGCCAGGTCTGGTGGTGGTGGAGCACCAGGTCCGGTGGTGGTGGAGCGCCAGGTCTGGTGGTGGAGGAGCGCCAGGTCCGGTGGTGGGGGAGCGCCAGGTCTGGTGGTGGTGGAGCACCAGGTCCGGTGGTGGGGGAGCGCCAGGTCTGGTGGTGGTGGAGCACCAGGTCCGGTGGTGGTGGAGCGCCAGGTCCGGTGGTGGAGGAGAGCCAGGTCCGGTGGTGGTGGACCAATGGCCCTGATGGTGGTGGAGCACCGGCTCTGGTGGTGGTGGAGTGTCAGGTCCGGACCTGGTGGTGGTGGAGTAGCAGACCCAGTGGTGGCCTGGCCAAGTCCAGTAATGGTGAAGCGCCAGGTCCTGTGGTGGTGGAGCACTAGGTCCGATGGCGGTAGTGTCATTGCAGGTTGTAAGCATAAGAGAAAGTGTCGGTGTGGTAGGCGGCAATAAATGACAGGAACGTCCCCATGTCTGATCAAAGTTTAACAAATGAAGGAAAAGAAACTATCAGAGAAGGTACCGGCCTTGAAAGGTCTCATGAGAAGAAAGTAGCATTGGTGGTTGGGGGAGTAGGGGCGCGCTGAGCACCAGGGTAGAGGAAGGCCCCCATTCTTGTCTTTTCCATGGTTCCAATTCTTCCATAGAAGGACCATAGCCAAATTTCAGTATCCATATATGGGGAATGGGCACTTTCTCTTCCTCTACGACCCTGAAGATTCCAGAAGGATAATTTCCCATGGACAAAATTATTGACGGTTATTTAATAATAATAATAATAATAATAATATAATATAATAATAATAATACAGCTTTATTTATATAGCGCCAACATATTCCGCAGCGCTTTACAATGTAGGGTTAGAGTACAGAAAATACAGTAAGTAATTACAATAGAGAACAAATACAATTCAAATTCAATGTAAAAAAAGAAAATACAATAAATAAAGCAAGAAATGAAGGTGACCCTGCTCTGAAGAGCTTACAATCTACAACGGGATAGGGGTTGCATAAGGTACAGGGGCTTATTGCACTGATGGTCCAGGCATCTTGAGGAAATGGGGTATAGGGCTAAGCTTACATGGATGGTCATTATACAGTCTGTGTAGACCTTTTTGGTTTGGTGGAGTTTGTAGAAGAGTAATGTCCAGAGGGATAGCCCATTCACTGTCTACAGTACAAAGGACTTCTATTAGGGAGTATGATAGGCCGCCTTAAAAAGATACGTTTTTAGGGATCGTCTGAAGCCATGCAAGTTGTGGATAGTCCTGATTTCTTTGGGTAAAGCATTCCAGAGTTTTGGTGCAGCTCTGGAGAAGTCTTGGAGTCGGGAGTGGGAGGATCGGATTAGTACGGATGTTAGTCGAAGGTCATTTGAGGAACGTAGAGAGCGGGTGGGGTGATAGACAGAGATGAGGGAGGAGAGGTAGGGGGGTGCTGCACTGTGAAGAGCTTTGTGGGTGAGAACAAGCAATTTGAATTTGATCCTGTAGTATACGGGCAGCCAGTGCAATGACTGGCACAGAGCAGAGGCATTTGAGTAACGATTGGCCAGATGGGTGATCCTGGCTGCTGCATTAAGGATGAACTGGAGAGGAGAAAGTCTGGTGAGGGGGAGGCCACTTAATAGAGAGTTGCAATAGTCAAGGCGGGAATGGATTAGGGCCACGGTGAGGGTTTTTGCTGCTTCCAGGGTGAGAATTTATTTATTTAATTTCTGTTGAATATTGGACCAGTAGGAAAGAGACATTAATGGGTTAATGGAATGTTCCTGTGTGAATGATACAAAAAGATTCCATGAATCCAGAATGGTCAGAGGCGGAGAATAGAAAATATATGAAAAAGGGCGGAGTCCCCCAATATAGGCGGCCCAAGAAAAAGGGCGGAGTCCCCAATATAGGCGGCCCAAGAAAAAGGGCGGAGTCCCCCAATATAGGCGGTCCAAGAAAAAGTCCGGAGTCCACCAATACAGGTGGCCCAAGAAAAAGGGCAGAGTCCCCCAAAATAGGCGGCCCAAGAAAAAGGGAGGGGTACCCCAATATAGGCAGCCCAAGAAAAAGGGCGGGGTACCCCAATATAGGCGGCCCTAGAAAAAGGGCGGAGTTCCCCAATATAGGCAGCCCAAGAAAAAGGGCGGAGTCCCCAAAATAGGCGGCCCAAGAAAAAGGGAGGGGTACCCCAATATAGGCAGCCCAAGAAAAAGGGCGGGGTACCCCAATATAGGCGGCCCAAGAAAAAGGAAGGAGTACCCCAAAATAGGCGGCCCAAGAAAAAGGGAGGGGTACCCCAATATAGGCAGCCCAAGAAAAAGGGCGGGGTACCCCAATATAGGCGGCCCAAGAAAAAGGAAGGAGTACCCCAATACAGGTGGCCCAAGAAAAAGGGCACTGAGGCCCCTGGGTAACAAGATATTTACACAGTGGTGATTTTATTTGTTTATGTATCTTTTCTTTATTCTTTTAGGCTGGGATTTATTCTGCCTCCATTTTATATATTTTTTGCATTTTGTAGATTTTTTAGAATTATTTGTTTCTCATTTTTCATTATTATTCTTGGCTGAGGAGAATTATTTAGTGTTTATACATTTTTCATCATTTCACATTTTTCCATATTTCTATTTTTTTTAAATCTTGTTTTGTATTTTATTGCTGAAGTTTTATCATTTTTTTCTTATTTATGATTTTTTGTATTTTTCTTAATGAGGGATTTATTTTATTTTGTAATTTATTGATGGATTTTTTTTTTACATTTTTTATTCAGTTTTTTTTTCTTAAGGATGGATTTATTCTGTTTTGTATATTATTAATGGAATTTTTATACATTTTTATTATTTCAGTGTTTTTTTTGTATTTTTCTATTACAATTTTTAAATTTTTTTATTCTACTTTGTAATTTATTCTTGGAGTTTTTGGACTTTGAGTTTTTTTAATTTTTCTTATTGGATTTATTCAGTTTTTTTTGTATTTTTCTTGCTGATGGATTTATTCTGTTATCTAATTTATAGATTAAATTTTTTTTGTATTTTTCTTGATGGATTTATTTTGTATTTTTTTGTATTTTTCTTGATGGATTTATCCTATTTTTGGGGGATTTTTCGTGATGGATTTATTCTATATTTTTTTGTATCTTCTTGATGGATTTATTCTGTATTTTTACGTATTTTTCTTGATGGATTTATTCTGTATTTTTTTGTATTTTTCTGGATGGATTTATTCTGTATTTTTTGGTATTTTTCTTGATGGGTTTATTCCGTATTTTTCTGTATTTTTCTTGATGGATTTATTCTGTATTTTTACGTATTTTTCTTGATGGATTTTTTCTGTTTCATAATTTATTGATTTAATTTTGTTTATTTTTTGTTATTTTTGTCTTTTTTTTCTTAATGATGGATTTATTCTATTTTGTATATTATTATAGTAATTTTATACATTTTTATTATTTGTTTTTTTTTTGTATTTTTCTTTTGTATTTTATTGTTGGAATTTTTATAATTTTTTGGGTATTTGTTTTTCTTTTCTTGACGATGGTTTTATTTTGATTTGTAATTTATTGTTGGAGTTTTCCTTTTTTTTTTTTTGTTTTATTTTTCTGTTTTGTATATTATTAATTTAATTTTGATCCATTTTTCTTATTTCTTTTTTTTTGTATTTTCCTGCTGTAATTGTTTGTTATTTCAGAGTTTTTTCTTGTTTATTTCTTGTATGTTTTCTCCATTCGTTCCTGTGTTTTGAGCGCTTTGTACGTGTGTTTGTGTGATATTCCGGTAAATGGCGGCAATGGTCGGGTCACGGTCGGCGTCGGATGTCTGAGCCTCCACAATGCTTTTACCTGTTCATTTATAAAATGTGTTAATTGCCTCAGCGGTAACATGAAGCGACAGAACGTAACCAGCGAGGTGAGATTCTCTCCATTCGTTCCCTGAATTGTTTCACCTTTAATAGAGGCTAATAAGACCCCTGGAAATGTCACCGTTCTGCAATGAGCCGAGAAACAAAAGGGGAATTGTTCAATTGCCTGTAAACCGGCGGCGGCATCACATCGTACAGGGACGTCAGTAACCGGCGGACGGGGGAAACTGTCAGGAAATCACCCGCAACTGGGGCCGAGAGGACGGAGGCAGAGAGCGAGGAGAGCAGGGAACGAACGGAAAACGCTGCAAAGCATCGGGGGGAAAGGGGAAATGTGTCACTCACCCGAAAATACCGCAATACTATATACACAGTGATATACCACAATACTATATACACAGTGATATACCACAATACTGTATACACAGTGATATACCACAATACTATATACACAGTAATATACCACAATACTATATACACAGTCCCGCACCTCCGAGCACTTTGCTTTGTTCAAACAATCCCTCACTGACTTCAAGGCGGCACTTGCTACCCCAAGCAAGCCTTCTTCCCATCCCTAATAACCTCTCTGTACCGCAACCCCAAACAGCTCTTCAAAACTTTCAACTCCTTACTCCGCCCGCTCGCTCCTCCCCCTTCTCCTCTCATCTCTGCTGAAGACTTTGCGACCTTCTTCAAGGACAAGATCAGAAGCAGCTTCGGTCCACTATCCCCACAGCCTCCCCTCTCACCTACACTGCCCTCCTCCTCCATCAGCCACTTCCCCCCTATAACTGAAGACCAACTCTCCTCCCTCCTGTCAAAATCACACCTCACCACCAGCGCCCACGACCCGCTCCCATCCCACCTCATTCCCAACCACACCTCCGTTATCATCCCAGCCCTCACCCACCTCTTCAACCTATCACTTACCACCGGCACCTTCCCCTCAGCCTTCAAACACGCCCTAATCACGCCAACTACCGCCCTATATCTCTCCTCCCTTTCGCCTCTAAGCTACTTGAACAGCACGTCCACTCTGAGCTGTCCTCTCACCTCTCCTCGTGCTCCCACCTCGACCGCCTACAGTCCGGCTTCTGACCCCTCCATTCCACCAAAACAGCCCTGACCAAAGTCACCAACGACCTACTGACCGCCAAGAACAAACACCACTACTCTGTCCTCCTCCTCCTCGACCTGTCTGCCGCCTTCGACACTGTTGACCACTCCCTTCTTCTCCAGATCCTGGAATCCCTCGGCATCACCCACCTTGCCCTCTCCTGGATCTCCTCATACCTAGCGGACCAGACTTTCAGCGTCTCCCACTCCCACACCTCCTCCTCACCCTACCCCCTTTCTGTCGGAGTCCCCCAAGGTTCGGTCCTGGGACCCCTACTTTTCTCCATTTACACTCTCGGCCTAGGGCAACTCATCGAGTCCCATGGCCTCCAGTACCACCTCTACGCCCACGACACCCAAATCTACCTGTCTGGTCCTGACATCACCTCCCTACTCTTCAAAATCCCACAATGCCTTTCCGCCATCTCATCCTTCTTCTCTGTTCGCTTCCTTAAACTCAACATGGACAAAACTGAATTCATAGTCTTCCCCCCAAGAAATTCCACCCCACCTCCCAACCTATCCATCCTCATCAACGACTGTGCCCTCTCCCCAGTCCCCCAAGCCAAGTGCCTCGGGGTAATCCTTGACTCCTCCCTATCCTTCAAACCCCACATCGAGGCCCTCACCACATCCCTCCGGCTCCAGCTCAAGAACATCTCACGGATCCGCTCCTTCCTCACCCACGACACCGCTAAAACACTCATCCATGCTCTTATCATCTCCCGCCTTGACTACTGCAACCTCCTTGTCACTGGCCTCCCATCCAACTCCCTCACACCTCTCCAGTCTATCCTCAACTCTGCTGCCCGACTAATCTACCTGTCCTCCCGCTACTCCCCTGTCTCCCCCCTCTGCCAAGCCCTTCACTGGCTCCCCGCCTCCAAGAGATCCCAGTTCAAAACACTAACCATGACATACAAAGCAATACACAACCTGGCCCCTCCATACATCTCCGACCTGGTCTCCCGATATCTACCCTCACGCAACCTCCGTTCCTCCCAAGAGCTTCTCCTCTACTCCCCCTCATCTCCTCTTCGCACAACCGAGTCCAGGACTTCTCCGGGCATCTGCCTTACTCTGGAACTCACTGCCCCAACACGTCAGACACTCTCCTACCCTGAGAAGCTTCAAGTGTCACCTGGAGACTCACCTGTTCCGTCAAGCCTACAACCTGCCATGAGATCCAGGCGACCACCCCATACCTGACATTCCCCCATCCTACTGTATCCTAACCCACCCCTCTTAGACTGTGAGCCCTCGTGGACAGGGTCCCTGCCCCTCCTGTACGTCCTGATCGCCTAGATTTAGGGTAATTGTTCTTGTCTCCCTCATCCTCATGTAAAGCGCCATGGAACCTAATGGCGCTATATAAATAAATAATAATAATATACCGCAATACTATATACACAGTGATATACCGCAATACTATATACACAGTATTTATGTAGTTTATCTAGTTTCACCACTGGGTGGACTAGGTGTAGAGGTCACTGTTGGGTGCACCAGGTTCTTAGGGTCCTACAGAGGTGATTGGGTCCAGAAGTCACTACTGACTCTAGAGTTCACCAGTGGGGCGTACTAGGTCTAGAGGTCGATGCTGGATGCACCAGATACTGAGGATCCTTTAGCGGTGGTTGTCTCTAAAGATCATTACTGGGAGGACTGATCCCAAAGGTCATCACTGGGTTGTCTATGTCTGGAGGTTACTGCTGGCTACACTCGGTCCTGAGCGTCCTAGAGAGGTGGTTGGGTTGAGAGGTCACTACTGGGAGGACTGATTCTAGAGGTCACCACTGAGTGGACTAGATTTAGAGGTCACTGTTAGGTGCTCCAGGTCCTGAGGGTCCTATAGAAGTGATTGTCTGCAAAGGTCACTATTGGGAGGACCAGGTCCAGAGGTCACCTCTGGGTGGACCAGTTCTTGAGGTCACTGTTGGGTGCACCAGGTCCTGCGCATCCAACAGAGATGATTGTGTCCAAAGGTCACTACTCGGAGGACTAGTCCAAGAGGTCACCACTGAGTAGACTAGGTCTAGAGGTCACTACTGGGAGGACTAGGCCAAGAGGTCACCACTGAGTAGACTAGGTCTAGAGGTCACTACTGGGAGGACTAGGTCTAGAGGTCACCACTTAGCAGACTAGGCCTAGAGGTCACCACTGAGTAGACTAGGTCTAGAGGTCACCACTGAGTAGACTAGGTCTAGAGGTCACTACTGGGAGGACTAGTCCAAGAGGTCACCACTGAGTAGACTAGGTCTAGAGGTCACTACTGGGAGGACTAGGTCTAGAGGTCACCACTTAGTAGACTAGGCCTAGAGGTCACCACTGAGTAGACTAGGTCTAGAGGTCACCACTGAGTAGACAAGGTCTAGAGGTCACTACTGGGAGGACTAGTCCAAGAGGTCACCACTGAGTAGACTAGGTCTAGAGGTCACTACTGGGAGGACTAGGTCTAGAGGTCACCACTTAGTAGACTAGACCTAGAGGTCACCACTGAGTAGACTAGGTCTAGAGGTCACCACTGAGTAGACTAGGTCTAGAGGTCACCACTGAGTAGACTAGGTCTAGAGGTCACTACTGGGAGGACTAGGTCTAGAGGTCACTACTGGGAGGACTAGTCCAAGAGGTCACCACTGAGTAGACTAGGTCTAGAGGTCACCACTGAGTAGACTAGGTCTAGAGGTCACCACTGAGTAGACTAGGTCTAGAGGTCACCACTGAGTAGACTAGGTCTAGAGGTCACCACTGAGTAGACTAGGTCTAGAGGTCACCACTGAGTAGACTAGGTCTGGAGGTCACTACTGGGAGGACTAGGTCTAGAGGTCACTGCTGGGTGCATTGAATAACAAGGGTCCTACAGTGGTGGTTGGGTCCAGACGTCACTACTGGAAGGACTGGCCTGAGAGTTACTTAGTAGCTGGACTAGGTGTAAAGGTCACTATTTGGGGGATTGGGTCCTGGGGCCATAACTGAGTGTGCTGCACCTAGAGATCACAATTTGGAGAGATGGGACCAGAGGTCTCTACTGGGAGGACTGGATCCAGGGGTCACTTCATGGTGATAGAGACAATGGTCTTCAGAGGCTCCGTCTAATTCTTGCTACAAAGTCAGGAAATAATAACAAAGAAAAGTTACAAAGTAACACAGACATTCTAACCCCCCCCGAGCCCTCGCTGCCCGGAGCCTGGATCTCCATCAATCACGTCAACCAGCAGCGCAGACTCCGACATGGAGACGTTGACTTTGGTCCAAGTTGTGTTGAGGTCGAGCGGTCGGGATCCCCGGGTTAATGTGCGCAGGGCACACGGCCGCCATCGCTGGACACCTCCCGGATGGTAAATGGTGGAAACAAAGAGGCGTCGGGCCGTTATTCCCGCGTTGTGGAGGATTTGTGCGCCAGATCGGAATCTCCGACAGCCAACAGACAGCGATCGCTGGCACCGCCGCCTGCGCTGACTTTTGACACTGACAATATGCTGGTGATAGGCAGAGGTGAGGCGCCGACTACCCGAAAGAAGAAGAAATAGGACGATAAGGGAGAATAAAAGTAATTAACTCGGTGCCATATGGAAGGAGAATGTTTTGATTACACGCGGGCCAAACCGGGCGCCAGGCTGAGCTTCGTGTCCAGAACCATATGTACAATTATCCGCGCTCACATGCATTTTAATTAGCATTTGATGAAGTAAAGGAGGGATTTTTCTCGGTTGCTACTTTCTCTCATAATTTCCATTTGTAGGTGGCAGATTCTGGGGCCGAGCGCTGCCAAGAGCGGGGTGACCGCCATCCAAGTCTCTGCAGCTCGCGGATTACAATGGTGTAACAATATATGCCGGAGAATTAAAGTTTATGAGCGAGAGAGTCACACACTTTCCAAATGTCGGATCTGGCGAGGTCCTGCCCAAGTCAATATATGATACTGAGGGCGGAGGCAGGAACTAATGGAGTCATCATGGGGAAAACCGCCATCATCATCCTGCCCTCACAATCCTCAACACCCAGTCACTGCAAGCCTACAAGAGCCAAGGTCACCTCCTGACCCCGCTGTACCCCAGATCACTGGTCACCTCCTGACCCCGCTGTACCCCAGATCTCATGATTACCTGGTCACTGGTCACCTCCTGACCCCGCTATACCCCAGATCTCCAGCTTACCTGATCATTAGTCACCTCCTGACCCGCTATACCCCAGATCTCCTGCTTACCTGATCATTGGTCACCTCCTGACCCCGCTATACCCAGATCTCCTGCTTACCTGATCATTGGTCACCTCCTGACCCCGCTGTACCCCAGATCTCCTGCTTACCTGATCATTGGTCACCTCCTGACCCCGCTATACCCAGATCTCCTGCTTACCTGATCATTGGTCACCTCCTGACCCCGCTGTACCCCAGATCTCCTGCTTACCTGATCATTGGTCACCTCCTGACCCCGCTGTACCCCAGATCTCCTGCTTACCTGATCATTGGTCACCTCCTGACCCCGCTATACCCCAGATCTCCTGCTTACCTGATCATTGGTCACCTCCTGACCCCGCTATACCCCACATCTCCTGCTTACCTGATCATTGGTCACCTCCTGACCCTGCTATACCCCAGATCTCCTGCTTACCTGCTCATTATCACCTACTAGAGTCTTCCAAGGTCACTGGTCACCAGGTATATCCCACATCTCCTGGTCATTGGTCACTTATACAGACGTCTTACAAGGTCAACATCTCCCGACCAATCCACTTACAGGATTCCTTCACCATTATTTCCTGTCAACCCTAATACCAAGGTCACTGGTCTCCTCCTGACCCCGTTATATCCCAGATCTCCTGCTTTCCTGGTCACTAGTCACTTGTGGAGACGTCTTCCAAGGTCAACTTCTCCCGACACCTCCACGTAAAGGTTCCTTAACCATTACCTTAACCTTACCTCCTGTCAACCCTACTACCAAGGTAACTGGTCATCTCTTGACCTGTTATATCCCATATCTCATGCTTTCCTAGTCATTGGTCACTTCTGGAGACATCGTTAAGGATCAACATCTTCTAACATCTACACATAAAGGTTTCTTCACCATTACCTCCTGTCATCCCTACTGCCTGGCTTATTGCTACTAGAGTCTCCTTGCAAGGTCACTGCTCTCCTCCTGACCCATAGTATCCCAGATCTCCGGCTTACCTGGTCATTGGTCACTTGTGGAGACGTCTTCCAAGGTCAACATCTCCTGACACTTCCCCATAGAGGATTCCTTCACCATTACCTCCTGTCAACCCTACTACCAAGATCAATAGTCACCTCCTGACCCCGTTATATCCCAGATCTCCTGCTTACCTGCTCATTGCTTTCTACTACAGTCTCCTTCCAAGGTCAATGGTCACCTCCTGACACCATTATGTCTCCCTTCCATAGTTCCTTCACTTGGCTCACCTGTGAACACTCCTTCCTCCCGATGTTACATTGTATCATACATTCACTCTTTCTTGGTCATTGGTCCAGCATTGTCACCAGCTCCTGATATCTACAGATCGGCTTTGGATCTTCCTTCAGTCAATATTCACTTGTTCAGGTTCCTTCATTGATCCCTGCAGCCAATTCTATCCCTGTGGCCACAGCTCTCCCCTAGAGTCCTCCAGAGTCACCAGTTATGTTACTTTCCTACATTCACACTTATCTCTTGGTCACCTAAGATTTTTTCTTCTAATGCCCCAAGACTCAATGTCCTTACTGATAAACTATAGCGTTGTATGAATTAAAAAAATCTTAATTCACTGCAAACTATTTCAGACTCCATCTTACATAATCAACAAAAACTCGATCATACATCTACATTCTGGATTAAACAGTTTCTGCATACAGAGATACATGATAAGATCCTGTCTGTAGTCACCACTAGGGGGAGCTCCCTGTATACAGAGATACATGATAAGATTCTGTCTGCAGTCACCACTAGGGGGAGCTCCCTGTATACAGAGATACATGATAAGATCCTGTCTGCAGTCACCACTAGGGGGAGCTCCCTGTATAGAGAGATACATGATAAGATTCTGTCTGCAGTCACCACTAGGGGGAGCTCCCTGTATACAGAGATACATGATAAGATCCTGTCTGCAGCCTCCACTAGGGGGAGCTCCCTGTATACAGAGATACATGATAACATCCTGTCTGCAGTCACCACTAGGGGGAGCTCCCTGTATACAGAGATACATGATAAGATCCTGTCTGCAGTCACCACTAGGGGGAGCTCCCTGTATACAGAGATACATGATAATATCCTGTCTGCAGTCACCACTAGGGGGAGCTCCCTGTATACAGAGATACATAATAAGATTCTGTCTGCAGTCACCACTAGAGGGAGCTCCCTGTATACAGAGATACATGATAAGATCCTGTCTGCAGCCACCACTAGGGGGAACTCCCTGTATACAGAGATACATGATAAGATCCTGTCTGCAGTCACCACTAGGGGGAGCTCCCTGTATACAGAGATACATGATAAGATCTTGTCTGCAGTCACCACTAGGGGGAGCTCCCTGTATACAGAGATACATAAGACCCTGTCTGCAGTCACAACTAGGGGGAGCTCCCTGTATACAGAGATACATGATAAGATCCTGTCTGCAGTCACCACTAGGGGGAGCTCCCTGTATACAGAGATACATGATAAGATCCTGTCTGCAGTCACCACTAGGGGGAGCTCCCTGTATACAGAGATACATGATAAGATCTTGTCTGCAGTCACCACTAGGGGGAGCTCCCTGTATACAGAGATACATAAGACCCTGTCTGCAGTCACAACTAGGGGGAGCTCCCTGTATACAGAGATACATGATAAGATCCTGTCTGCAGTCACCACTACAGGGAGCTCCCTGTATACAGAGATACATGATAAGATCCTGTCTGCAGTCACCACTAGGGGGAGCTCCCTGTATAGAGATACATGATAAAATCCTGTCTGAAGTCACCACTAGGGGGAGCTCCCTGTATACAGAGATACATGATGAGATCCTGTCTGCAGTCACTACTAGAGGGAGCTCCCTGTATACAGAGATACATGATAAGATCCTGTCTGCAGTCACCACTTGGGGGACCTCCCTGTATACAGAGATACATGATAAGATCCTGTCTACAGTCACCACTAGGAGGAGCTCCCTGTACACAGACATACATGATAAGATCCTGTCTGTAGTCACCACTAGGGGGAGCTCCCTGTATACAGAGATACATAATAAGATCCTGTCTGCAGTCACCACTAGGGGGAGCTCCCTGTATACAGAGATACATGATAAGATCCTGTCTGCAGTCACCACTAGGGGGAGCTCCCTGTATACAGAGATACATGATAAGATCCTGTCTGTAGTCACCACTAGAGGGAGCTCCATATATACAGAGATACATGATAAGATCCTGTCTGCAGTCACCACTAGGGGGAGCTCCCTGTATACAGAGATACATGATAAGATCCTGTCTGCAGTCACCACTAGGGGGAGCTCCCTGTATACAGAGATACATGATACGATCCTGTCTGTAGTCACCACTAGAGGGAGCTCTCTGTATACAGAGATACATGATAAGATTCTGTCTGTAGTCTCCACTAGAGGGAGCTCCCTGTATACTGAGATACATGATAAGATCCTATATGCAATTACCACTAGGAGGAGCTCCCTGTATACAGAGACACATGAAAAGATCCTGTCTGCAGTCACAACTAGGGGGAGCTCCCTGTATACAGAGATACATGATATGATCCTGTCTGTAGTCACCACTAGAGGGAGCTCCCTGTATAAAGAGATACATGATAAGATCCTGTCTGCAGTCACCATTAGGGGGAGCTCCCTGTATACAGAGATACATGATACGATCCTGTCTGTAGTCACCACTAGAGGGAGCTCCCTGTATACAGAGATACATGATAAGATCCTGTCTGTAGTCACCACTAGAGGGAGCTCCCTGTATACAGAGATACATGATAAGATCTTGTCTGCAGTCACCACTAGGGGGAGCTCCCTGTATACAGAGATACATGATAAGATCCTGTCTGCAGTCACCACTACGGGGAGCTCCCTGTATACAGAGATACATGATAAGATCCTGTCTGCAGTCACCACTAGAGGGAGCTCCCTGTATACAGAGATACATGATAAGATCCTGTCTGCAGTCACCACTAGGGGGAGCTCCCTGTATACAGAGAAACATGATAACATTCTCTCTGCAGTCACCACTAGGGGGAGCTCCCTGTATACAGAGATACATGATAAGATCCTGTCTGCAGTCACCACTAGGGGAGCTCCCTGTATACAGAGATACATGATAAGATCCTGTCTGCAGCCAGCACTAGGGGGAGCTCCCTGTATACAGAGATACATGATAAGATCCTGTCTACAGTCACCACTAGGGGGAGTTCCCCTAGTGGTGACTGCAGGCAGCACCACATCATATATCTCTGTATAAAGGGAGCTCCCCCTATTGGTGACTCTAGACAGGATCATTTGTTTCTCTGTACACAGGGAGCACCCCCTAGTGGTGACTGCAGACAGGACCTTATCATGTATCTCTGCACACAGGGAGCTCCCCCTAATGGTGACTGCAGACAGGATCTTATCATGTATCTCTGTATACAGGGAGCTCCCTCTAGTGGGGACAGTATACAGGATCTTATCATGTATCTCTATATACAGGGAGCTCCTCCTAGTGGTGACTGCAGACAGAATCTTATCATGTATCTCTGTATACAGGGAAATTCCCCTATTGGTGACTGCAGACAGGACCTTATCATGTATCTCTGTATACAGGGAGCTCCCCCTAGTGGTGACTGCAGACAGGATCTTATCATGTATCTGTGTATACAGGGAGCTCCCCCTAGTGATGACTGCAGACAGGATCTTATCATGTATCTGTGTATACAGGGAGCTCCCCCTAGTGGTGACTGCAGGCAGCACCACATCATGTATCTCTGTATACAGGGAGCTCCCCCTAGTGGTGACAGCAGACATAATCTTATCATATATCTCTGTATAGAGGGAGCTCCCCCTAGTGGTGACTGCAGACAGGATATTATCATGTATCTCTGTATATAGGGAGCTCCCTCTAGTGGTGACTGCAGACAGGATCTTATCATGTATCTCTGTATACAGGGAGCTCCTCCTAGTGGTGACTGCAGACAGGATCTAATCATGTATCTCTGTATACAGGGAGCTCCTCCTAGTGGTGACTGCAGACAGGATCTTATCATGTATCTATGTATACAGGGAGCTCCTCCTAGTGGTGACTGCAGACAGGATCATATCATGTATCTCTGTATACAGGGAGCTTCCCCTAGTGATGACTGCAGACAGGATCTTATCATGTATCTGTGTATACAGGGAGCTCCCCCTAGTGGTGACTGCAGGCAGCACCACATCATGTATCTCTGTGTACAGGGAGCTCCCTCTAGTGGTGACTGCAGACAGGATCTTATCATGTATCTCTGTATAAAAGGAGCTCCTCCTAGTGGTGACTGCAGACAGGATCTAATCATGTATCTCTGTATACAGGGAGCACCTCCTAGTGGTGACTGCAGACAGGATCTTATCATGTATCTCTGTATACAGGGAGCTCCCCCTAGTGGTGACTGCAAACAGGATCTTATCATGTATCTCTGTATACAGGGAGCTCCTCCTAGTGATGACTGCAGATAGGATCTTATCATGTATCTGTGTATACAGGGAGCTCCCCCTAGTGGTGACTGCAGGCAGCACCACATCATGTATCTCTGTATACAGGGAGCTCCCTCTAGTGGTGACTGCAGACAGGATCTTATCATGTATCTCTGTATACAGGGAGCTCCCCTAGTGGTGACTGCAGACAGGATCTTATCATGTATCTCTGTATACAGGGAGCTCCCCCTAGTGATGACTGCAGAAATGATCTTATCATGTATCTCTGTATACAGGGAGCTACCCCTAGTGGTGACTGCAGACAGGATCTTATCATGTATGTCTGTGTACAGGGAGCTCCCCCTAGTGATGACTGCAGAAATGATCTTATCATGTATGTCTGTGTACAGGGAGCTCCCCCTAGTGGTGACTGCAGACAGGATCTTATCATGTATCTCTGTATACAGGGAGCTCCCCCTAATGGTGACTGCAGACAGGATCTTATCATGCGTCTCTGTATTCAGGGAGCCCCGCATAGTGGTGGCTGCAGACAGGACCTTATGTATCTCTTTATACAGGGAGCTCCCCCTAGTGGTGACTGCAGACAGGATCTTATCATGTATCTCTGTATACAGGGAGCTCCCCCTAGTGGTGACTGGAGACAGGATCTTATCATGTATCTCTGTATACAGGGAGCTCCCCCTAGTGGTGACTGCAGACAGGATCTTATCATGTGTCTCTGTATACAGGGAGCTCCCCCTAGTGGTGACTGCAGACATGATCTTATCATGTATCTCTGTATACAGGGAGCGCCCCTAGTGGTGGCTGCAGATAGAATCTTATCATGTATCTCTGTATACAGGGAGCTCCCCCTAGTGGTGACTGCAGACATGATCTTATCATGTATCTCTGTATACAGGGAGCTCCCCCTAGTGGTGACTGCAGACAGGATCTTATCATGTATCTCTGTATACAGGGAGCTCCCCTAGTGGTGGCTGCAGACATGATCTTATCATGTATCTCTGTATACAGGGAGCTCCCCTAGTGGTGACTGCAGACAGGATCTTATCATGTATCTCTGTATACAGGGAGCTCCCCTAGTGGTGACTGCAGACATGATCTTATCATGTATCTCTGTATACAGGGAGCTCCCCCTAGTGGTGGCTGCAGACAGGATCTTATCATGTATCTCTGTGTACAGGGAGCTCCCCTAGTGGTGACTGCAGACAGGATCCTATCATGTATCTCTGTATACAGGGAGCTCCCCCTAGTGGTGACTGCAGACAGGATCTTATCATGTATTTCTGTATACAGGGAGCTCCCCCTAGTGGTGACTGCAGACAGGATCCTATCATGTATCTCTGTATACAGGGAGCTCCCCCAGTGGTGACTGCAGTCAAAATTTTAGTATTTTCTTTCCATGCCGAACTTCATATATATTGTATTCCATGTTGTATTTTTCATGGTGATGTCTAACTGTCCCCTTTCTTCTCTGTTGCTCAATCCTCCGTTCTCTTCCTCCCTCTCTTGTATTGTGTCCTCTGATTTCCAGGCTCCTCTGGTGATTAACAGTCTCTCTTCTTGTGAGTAACGGTTTCTCTGGCGCTCTTATCATGGATCAGATGCCCTGGTGACGTCATACAATCGGGATGGAGTTATTTTGGCTCAGTAATATGTATCAGTTCAGTGCAGTATGGCGGTATTTGGGTGTTGCATTGTGCTCCTGACCCTCCTGTTTCAATTACGGCTCGTGGTCTCTACATCTCTTGCGTGTGAGCGGCGGCTGCGGATCCTGATTACGGCTCGTGGTTTCTCCATCTCTTGCGGTGAGCGGCGGCTGCGGATCCTGATTACGGCTCGTGGTTTCTCCATCTCTTGCGGTGAGCGGTGGCTGCAGATCCTGATTACGGCTCATGGTTTCTCCATCTCTTGCGGTGAGCGGTGGCTGCGGATCCTGATTACGGCTCATGGTTTCTCCATCTCTTGCGTTGAGCGGTGGCTGCGGATCCTGATTACGGCTCATGGTTTCTACATCTCTTGTGGTGAGCGGTGGCTGCGGATCCTGATTACGGCTCGTGGTCTCTCCATCTCTTGCGGTGAGCGGTGGCTGCGGATCCTGATTACGGCTCATGGTTTCTACATCTCTTGTGGTGATCTGCGGCTGCGGATTCTGATTACGGCTCGTGGTTTCTCCATCTCTTGTGGTGAGCGTGGCTGTGCGGATCCTGATTACGGCTCATGGTTTCTCTATCTCTTGCGATGAGCGGTGGCTGCAGATCCTGATTACGGCTCATGGTTTCTCCATCTCTTGCGGTGAGCGGTGGCTGCGGATCCTGATTACGGCTCATGGTTTCTCCATCTCTTGCGTTGAGCGGTGGCTGCGGATCCTGATTACGGCTCGTGGTTTCTCTATCTCTTGCGATGAGCGGTGGCTGCAGATCCTGATTACGGCTCATGGTTTCTCCATCTCTTGCGGTGAGCGGTGGCTGCGGATCCTGATTACGGCTCATGGTTTCTCCATCTCTTGCGTTGAGCGGTGGCTGCGGATCCTGATTACGGCTCATGGTTTCTACATCTCTTGTGGTGAGCGGTGGCTGCGGATCCTGATTACGGCTCGTGGTCTCTCCATCTCTTGCGGTGAGCGGTGGCTGCGGATCCTGATTACGGCTCATGGTTTCTACATCTCTTGTGGTGATCTGCGGCTGCGGATTCTGATTACGGCTCGTGGTTTCTCCATCTCTTGTGGTGAGCGGTGGCTGCGGATCCTGATTACGGCTCATGGTTTCTACATCTCTTGTGGTGATCTGCGGCCACAGATCCTGATTACGGCTCGTGGTTTCTCCATCTCTTGCGGTGAGCGGTGGCTGCGGATCCTGATTACGGCTCGTGGTTTCTCCATCTCTTGCGGTGAGTGGTGGCTGCGGATCCTGATTACGGCTCGTGGTTTCTCCATCTCTTGTGGTGAGTGGTGGCTGCGGATCCTGATTACGGCTCGTGGTTTCTCCATCTCTTGCGGTGAGCGGTGGCTGCGGATCCTGATTACGGCTCGTGGTTTCTCCATCTCTTGCGGTGAGTGGTGGCTGCGGATCCTGATTACGGCTCGTGGTTTCTCCATCTCTTGCGGTGAGCGGTGGCTGCGGATCCTGATTACGGCTCGTGGTTTCTCCATCTCTTGTGGTGAGTGGTGGCTGCGGATCCTGATTACGGCTCGTGGTTTCTCCATCTCTTGTGGTGAGCGGAGGCTGCGGATCCTGATTACGGCTCGTGGTTTCTCCATCTCTTGCGGTGAGCGGCGGCCACGGATTCTGATTACGGCTCGTGGTTTCTCCATCTCTTGTGGTGAGCGGTGGCTGCGGATCCTGATTACGGCTCGTGGTTTCTCCATCTCTTGTGGTGAGCGGTGGCTGCGGATCCTGATTACGGCTCGTGGTTTCTCCATCTCTTGTGGTGAGCGGTGGCTGCGGATCCTGATTACGGCTCGTGGTTTTCCATCTCTTCGGTGAGCGGTGGCCGCGGATCCTGATTACGGCTCGTGGTTTCTCCATCTTTTGTGGTGAGCGGCGGCTCCGGATTCTGATTACGGCTCGTGGTTTCTCCATCTCTTGCGGTGAGCGGTGGCTGCGGATCCTGATTACGGCTCATGGTTTCTACATCTCTTGTGGTGATCTGCGGCTGCAGATCCTGATTACGGCTCATGGTTTCTCCATCTCTTGTGGTGAGCGGTGGCTGCGGATCCTGATTACGGCTCGTGGTTTCTACATCTCTTGCGATGAGCGGTGGCTGCGGATCCTGATTACGGCTCGTGGTTTCTCCATCTCTTGCGATGAGCGGTGGCTGCGGATCCTGATTATGGCTCGTGGTTTCTTTATCTCTTGCGGTGAGCGGCGGCTGCGGATTCTGATTACGGCTCATGGTTTCTCCATCTTTTGTGGTGAGCGGCGGCTGCGGATCCTGATTACGGCTCATGGTTTCTCCATCTTTTGTGGTGAGCGGCGGCTGTGGATCCTGATTACGGCTCGTGGTTTCTCCATCTCTTGTGGTGAGTGGTGGCTGTGGATCCTGATTATGGCTCGTGGTTTCTCCATCTCTTGCGGTGAGCGGTGGCTGCGATCCTGATTACGGCTCGTGGTTTCTTCATCTCTTGAGGTGAGCGGTGGCTGCGGATCCTGATTACGGCTCGTGGTTTCTCCATCTCTTGTGGTGAGCGGTGGCTGCGGATCCTGATTACGGCTCGTGGTTTCTCCATCTCTTGTGGTGAGCGGCGGCCGCGGATCCTGATTACGGCTCGTGGTCTCTCCATCTCTTGTGGTGAGCGGAGGCTGCGGTTCCTGATTACGGCTCGTGGTTTCTTCATCTCTTGCGGTAAGCGGTGGCCGCGGATCCTGATTACGGCTCGTGGTTTCTCCATCTCTTGCGGTGAGCGGTGGCCGCGGATCCTGATTACGGCTTGTGGTTTCTCCATCTCTTACGGTGAGTGGCGGCTGCGGATCCTGATTACGGCTCGTGGTTTCTTCATCTCTTGAGGTGAGCGGTGGCTGCGGATCCTGATTACGGCTCGTGGTTTCTCCATCTCTTGTGGTGAGCGGTGGCTGCGGATCCTGATTACGGCTCGTGGTTTCTCCATCTCTTGTGGTGAGCGGTGGCTGCGGATCCTGATTACGGCTCGTGGTCTCTACATCTCTTGCGGTGAGCGGTGGCTGCGGATACTGATTACGGCTCGTGGTTTCTCCATCTCTTGCGGTGAGCGGTGGCTGCGGATCCTGATTACGGCTCGTGGTCTCTCCATCTCTTGCGGTGAGCGGTGGCTGCGGATCCTGATTACGGCTCGTGGTTTCTCCATCTCTTGCGGTGAGCGGTGGCTGCGGATCCTGATTACGGCTCGTGGTTTCTCCATCTCTTGCGGTGAGCGGTGGCTGCGGATCCTGATTACGGCTCGTGGTTTCTCCATCTCTTGCGGTGAGCGGCGGCCGCGGATTCTGATTACAGTGTCGGCTCCTCATAAGTGACAGATAAAAGGGAGAAAAGAGATTCCAAACAAGTGTGAACAAAGACAGCGACACAAAGTAACGAGCGCGGACGTGAACCTTAATTGAGTGCCCGTCTTTGTCCTTTCTCATTAGACGTCTTCCGAGCCGCGCTCCGGCCTCCCTCCATCCCGTCTGCTCTTCTTACAAATTAACGGTAATTGATTGTGACACGGCGTATCGTCTCCACCATACGGAGCTGCCGCCATCCCCTGCCCTGATCCTCTACTGCACTGACTTCTCTAGGCCCATCGGTGTCAGGACACACTGTGGCTCCTGGACGATGGCGGCTCCTTATGGAGATCCAGAGGTATAGACCTCAGCAAACACCACAGTGCGGTGTTATCACCTGGCCATTATACTATTATACATTCACTAGATTGTTATCATTTATTTATATTGCAGCATTAATTCCATGGTGCTGTACATGAGAAAGGATACATACAACATTATAGAAAATTATAGATACTGTTTACAGTAACCAAACTAACAGGGGAAGGGGGGGCAGCTCTGGTGGTGGTGAGGCGGCGGCTCTGGAGGTGGTGAGGCGGCAGCTCTGGTGGTGGTGTGGAGGCGGCTCTGGAGGTGGTGAGGCGGCAGCTCTGGTGTGGTGAGGAGGCGGCTCTGGAGGTGGTGAGGCGGCAGCTCTTGTGGTGGTGAGGAGGCGGCTCTGGTGGTGGTGAGGCGGCAGCTCTGGTGGTGGTGAGGTGGCAGCTCTGGTGGTGGTGAGGCGGCAGCTCTTGTGGTGGTGAGGCGGCAGCTCTGGAGGTGGTGAGGCAGCAGCTCTGGTGGTGGTGAGGCGGCAGCTCTTGTGGTGGTGAGGCGGCAGCTCTGGAGGTGGTGAGGCAGCAGCTCTGGTGGTGGTGAGGCAGCAGCTCTGGTGGTGGTGAGGCGGCAGCTCTGGTGGTGGTGAGACGGCAGCTCTGGTGGTGGTGAGGCAGCAGCTCTGGTGGTGGTGAGGCGGCAGCTCTGGTGGTGGTGAGGCGGCAGCTCTGGTGGTGGTGAGGCGGCAGCTCTGGTGGTGGTGAGGCGGCAGCTCTGGTGGTGGTGAGGCGGCTGCTCTGGTGGTGGTGAGGCGGCAGCTCTGGAAGTGGTGAGGCGGCAGCTCTGGTGCTGGTGAGGCGTCGGCACTGGTGGTGGTGAGGCAGCAGCTCTGGTGGTAGTGGTGAGGCAGCAGCTCTGGTGGTGGTGAGACGGCAGCTCTGGTGGTGGTGAGGCAGCAGCTCTGGTGGTGGTGATACGGCAGCTCTGGTGGTGGTGAGGCAGCAGCTCTGGTGGTGGTGAGGCGGCAGCTCTGGTGGTGGTGAGGCGGCAGCTCTGGAGGTGGTGAGGCGGCAGCTCTGGAGGTGGTGAGGTGGCAGCTCTGGTGTTGGTGAGGCGTCGGCACTGGTGGTGGTGAGGCAGCAGCTCTGGTGGTAGTGGTGAGGCAGCAGCTCTGGTGGTGGTGAGGCAGCAGCTCTGGTGGTGGTGAGGCAGCAGCTCTGGTGGTGGTGAGGCGGCAGCTCTGGTGGTGGTGAGACGGCAGCTCTGGTGGTGGTGAGGCAGCAGCTCTGGTGGTGGTGAGACGGCAGCTCTGGTGGTGGTGAGGCGGCAGCTCTGGTGGTGGTGAGGCGGCAGCTCTGGTGGTGGTGAGGCAGCAGCTCTGGAAGTGGTGAGGCGGCAGCTCTGGTGCTGGTGAGGCGTTGGCACTGGTGGTGGTGAGGCAGCAGCTCTGGTGGTAGTGGTGAGGCAGCAGCTCTGGTGGTGGTGAGACGGCAGCTCTGGTGGTGGTGAGGCAGCAGCTCTGGTGGTGGTGAGACGGCAGCTCTGGTGGTGGTGAGGCAGCAGCTCTGGTGGTGGTGAGACGGCAGCTCTGGTGGTGGTGAGGCAGCAGCTCTGGTGGTGGTGAGGCGGCAGCTCTGGTGGTGGTGAGGCAGCAGCTCTGGTGGTGGTGAGGCCGCACCGTGGTCATTGCATGCTGTAAGCTTTCCTGAAGATATGGGTTTTCATGTTTCACCTAAAGGATCCGTGTGTGGTGGACTATATGGCAGTTTTATTTGTGCTTTCAAAGTATGGCAATATGATTTGGTTATTAAACTATCACACGTTCACTGTAGAGCAGTATTATTATGCTGTTATAATGTACACGCACTATATGGCGGATTTATTTGGATACTATTCAGTTTTGTATTCAGTATATGGCAATATTAGATGGTGATTTTATTACCATATATTTATTATAGGGTAGTATTATTTGCGTAATACGCTGTCATCATTTAAGTTCAATATATGGCAGCTTTAGATGGGTGCGATTCTGTTTTGTAGTCACTATATGGCGATATTAGGTGGTGATTTTGCTATCATATGTTCATTATAGGGTAGTGTTATTTGGGTATTATGCCGTCATTATTTAAGTCCCGTATATGGTGGTTTTATTTGGGTACTATTCTGTTTTCTATTCACTATATGGCGGTATTATACTATAATAGGTTCATTATAGGGTAGTATTATTTGGGTAATATGTCATTATTTATGTGCACTATATGGTAGTTTTATTTGGTTGCTGTTCTTTGTCGTGTTCACAGTATTGCTGTATTATTTATTAGGATCATATGTTCACTCCTAAGGTAACGTTATATTGGTGTGATACTATTAAACAGTATTTTCAGTATATGGTGGTGTTGTGTGGATAACATACCACAGTGATACATATGTACTGATACTGTACTATATGGCGGGATTGTTTGCATGTTGTAATGACTGAAGGATGGAATGTTCTGCACATTTCTCCTTTCATGTTTGGTGATATTAGTTATCTGTAATGTGCCATGTTCACAGTATGGGGGGATTCCTCTGCGGTTATTCTATCATCGTATTGTCACTATATGGCGGTATTATCTCTGTACTATCATATACATTACTTGGACGTTATATGTTCATTGTATGGTGCTGTGATTTGCCCACTGTTCTCCGGCCGTAGAGCGAATCCTCAGCATGTTCACTGTAAGTCATAGGTGATGTCACAGCTCACCCCCTCTCCGCACAGAGATAACTGAACAAGTCATAGAGCAGAAACACCGCACTCCTCCCCTCTCTACAGAGCATGTCCACACTCTCCATAGAGGATACAGGACACCTCCTCTCTACACAGAGCATGTCCACACTCTCCATAGAGGATACAGGACACCTCCCCTCTCTACAGAGCATGTCCACACTCTCCATAGAGGATACAGGACACCTCCTCTCTACAGAGCATGTCCACACTCTCCATAGAGGATACAGGACACCTCCTCTCTACACAGAGCATGTCCACACTCTCCATAGAGGATACAGGACACCTCCCCTCTCTACAGAGCATGTCCACACTCTCCATAGAGGATACAGGACACCTCCTCTCTACAGAGCATGTCCACACTCTCCATAGAGGATACAGGACACCTCCTCTCTCTACAGAGCATGTCCACACTCTCCATAGAGGATACAGGACACCTCCCCTCTCTACAGAGCATGTCCACACTCTCCCATAGAGGATACAGGACACCTCCTCTCTACAGAGCATGTCCACACTCTCCATAGAGGATACAGGACACCTCCTCTCTCTACAGAGCATGTCCACACTCTCCATAGAGGATACAGGACACCTCCTCTCTACAGAGCATGTCCACACTCTCCATAGAGGATACAGGACACCTCCTCTCTACAGAGCATGTCCACACTCTCCCATAGAGGATACAGGACACCTCCTCTCTACAGAGCATGTCCACACTCTCCATAGAGGATACAGGACACCTCCTCTCTACAGAGCATGCCCACACTCTCCATAGAGGATACAGGACACCTCCCCTCTACAGAGCATGTCCACACTCTCCATAGAGGATACAGGACACCTCCCCTCTACAGAGCATGTCCACACTCTCCATAGAGGATACAGGACACCTCCTCTCTCTACAGAGCATGTCCACACTCTCCATAGAGGATACAGGACACCTCCTCTCTCTAAAGAGCATGTCCACACTCTCCATAGAGGATACAGGACACCTCCCCTCTCTACAGAGCATGTCCACACTCTCCATAGAGGATACAGGACACCTCCCCTCTCTACAGAGCATGTCCACACTCTCCCATAGAGGATACAGGACACCTCTCCTCTCTACAGAGCATGTCCACACTCTCCATAGAGGATACAGGACACCTCCTCTCTTACAGAGCATGTCCACACTCTCCATAGAGGATACAGGACACCTCCCCTCTCTACAGAGCATGTCCACACTCTCCATAGAGGATACAGGACACCTCCTCTCTCTACAGAGCATGTCCACACTCTCCATAGAGGATACAGGACACCTCCCCTCTACAGAGCATGTCCACACTCTCCATAGAGGATACAGGACACCTCCTCTCTACAGAGCATGTCCACACTCTCCATAGAGGATACAGGACACCTCCCCTCTACAGAGCATGTCCACACTCTCCATAGAGGATACAGGACACCTCTCCTCTCTACAGAGCATGTCCACACTCTCCATAGAGGATACAGGACACCTCCCCTCTCTACAGAGCATGTCCACACTCTCCATAGAGGATACAGGACACCTCCCCTCTCTACAGAGCATGTCCACACTCTCCATAGAGGATACAGGACACCTCCTCTCTCTACAGAGCATGTCCACACTCTCCATAGAGGATACAGGACACCTCCCCTCTCTGCAGAGCATGTCCACACTCTCCATAGAGGATACAGGACACCTCCTCTCTACAGAGCATGCCCACACTCTCCATACAGGATACAGGACACCTCTCTCTACAGAGCATGTCCACACTCTCCATAGAGGATACAGGACACCCCTCTCTACAGAGCATGTCCACACTCTCCATAGAGGATACAGGACACCACCTCTCTACAGAGCATGTCCACATCTCCATAGAGGATACAGGACCCTCCTCCTACAGAGCATGTCCACACTCTCCATAGAGGATACAGGACACCTCCTCTCTACAGAGCATGTCCACACTCTCCATAGAGGATACAGGACACCTCCCCTCTCTACAGAGCATGTCCACACTCTCCAATAGAGGATACAGGACACCTCCTCTCTACAGAGCATGTCCACACTCTCCATAGAGGATACAGGACACCTCCCTCTCTACAGAGCATGTCCACACTCTCCATAGAGGATACAGGACACCTCCTCTCTACAGAGCATGTCCACACTCTCCATAGAGGATACAGGACACCTCCTCTGTCTACAGAGCATGCCCACACTCTCCATAGAGGATACAGGACACCTCCCTCTCTGCAGAGCATGTCCACACTCTCCATAGAGGATACAGGACACCTCCTCTCTACAGAGCATGTCCACACTCTCCATAGAGGATACAGGACACCTCTCTCTCTACAGAGCATGTCCACACTCTCCATAAGGATACAGGACACCCCTCTCTACAGAGCATGTCCACACTCTCCATAGAGGATACAGGACACCTCCTGTCTACAGAGCATGTCCACACTCTCCATAGAGGATACAGGACACCTCCTCTCTACAGAGCATGTCCACACTCTCCATAGAGGATACAGGACACCTCCTCTCTCACAGAGCATGTCCACACTCTCCATAGAGGATACAGGACACCTCCCTCTACAGAGCATGTCCACACTCTCCATAGAGGATACAGGACACCTCCTCTCTCTACAGAGCATGTCCACACTCTCCATAGAGGAACAGGACACCTCCCCTCTACAGAGCATGTCCACACTCTCCATAGAGGATACAGGACACCCCCTCTACAGAGCAATGTCCACACTCTCCATAGAGGATACAGGACACCTCCTCTCTACAGAGCATGTCCACACTCTCCATAGAGGATACAGGACACCTCCCCCTCTACAGAGCATGTCCACACTCTCCATAGAGGATACAGGACACCTCCTCTCTACAGAGCATGTCCACACTCTCCATAGAGGATACAGGACACATCCCCTCTACAGAGCATGTCCACACTCTCCATAGAGGATACAGGACACCTCCTCTCTACAGAGCATGTCCACACTCTCCATAGAGGATACAGGACACCTCCTCTCTACAGAGCATGTCCACACTCTCCATAGGGATACAGGACACCTCCCTCTACAGAGCATGTCCACACTCTCCATAGAGGATACAGGACACCTCCTCTCTACAGAGCATGTCCACACTCTCCATAGAGGATACAGGACACCTCCTCTCTACAGAGCATGTCCACACTCTCCATAGAGGATACAGGACACCTCCCTCTACAGAGCATGTCCACACTCTCCATAGAGGATACAGGACACCTCCCTCTACAGAGCATGTCCACACTCTCCATAGAGGATACAGGACACCTCCCCTCTACAGAGCATGTCCACACTCTCCATAGAGGATACAGGACACCTCCTCTCTACAGAGCATGTCCACACTCTCCATAGAGGATACAGGACACCTCCTCTCTACAGAGCATGTCCACACTCTCCATAGAGGATACAGGACACCTCCCTCTACAGAGCATGTCCACACTCTCCATAGAGGATACAGGACACCTCCTCTCTACAGAGCATGCCACACTCTCCATAGAGGATACAGGACACCTCCCTCTCTACAGAGCATGTCCACACTCTCCATAGAGGATACAGGACACCTCCTCTCTACGAGCATGTCCACACTCTCCATAGAGGATACAGGACACCTCCCTCTCTACAGAGCATGTCCACACTCTCCATAGAGGATACAGGACACCTCCTCTCTACAGAGCATGTCCACACTCTCCATAGAGGATACAGGACACCTCCTTCTACAGAGCATGTCCACACTCTCCATAGAGGATACAGACACTCCTCTCTACAGAGCATGTCCACACTCTCCATAGAGGATACAGGACACCTCCTCTCTACAGAGCATGTCCACACTCTCCATAGAGGATACAGGACACCTCCTCTCTCTACAGAGCATGTCACACTCTCCATAGAGATACAGGACACCTCCCCTCTACAGAGCATGTCCCACTCTCCATAGAGGATACAGGACACCTCCCCTCTACAGAGCATGTCCACACTCTCCATAGAGGATACAGGACACCTCCTCTCTACAGAGCATGTCCACACTCTCCATAGAGGATACAGGACACCTCCCCTCTACAGAGCATGTCCACACTCTCCATAGAGGATACAGGACACCTCCTCTCTACAGAGCATGTCCACACTCTCCATAGAGGATACAGGACACCTCCCTCTCTACAGAGCATGTCCACACTCTCCATAGAGGATACAGGACACCTCCTCTCTACAGAGCATGTCCACACTCTCCATAGAGGATACAGGACACCTCCCCTCTCTACAGAGCATGTCCACACTCTCCATAGAGGATACAGGACACCTCCCTCTCTACAGAGCATGTCCACACTCTCCATAAGGATACAGGACACCTCCTCTCTACAGAGCATGTCCACACTCTCCATAGAGGATACAGGACACCTCTCCTCTCTACAGAGCATGTCCACACTCTCCATAGAGGATACAGGACACCTCCTCTCTACAGAGCATGTCCACACTCTCCATAGAGGATACAGGACACCTCCTCTCTCTACAGAGCATGTCCACACTCTCCATAGAGGATACAGGACACCTCCCTCTCTACAGAGCATGTCCACACTCTCCATAGAGGATACAGGACACCTCCCCTCTACAGAGCATGTCCACACTCTCCATAGAGGATACAGGACACCTCCTCTCTACAGAGCATGTCCACACTCTCCATAGAGGATACAGGACACCTCCCTCTCTACAGAGCATGTCCACACTCTCCATAGAGGATACAGGACACCTCCTCTCTACAGAGCATGTCCACACTCTCCATAGAGGATACAGGACACCTCCTCTCTACAGAGCATGTCCACACTCTCCATAGAGGATACAGGACACCTCCTCTCTACAGAGCATGTCCACACTCTCCATAGAGGATACAGGACACCTCCCTCTCTACAGAGCATGTCCACACTCTCCATAGAGGATACAGGACACCTCCTCTCTACAGAGCATGTCCACACTCTCCATAGAGGATACAGGACACCTCCCCTCTCTACAGAGCATGTCCACACTCTCCCATAGAGGATACAGGACACCTCCTCTCTACAGAGCATGTCCACACTCTCCATAGAGGATACAGGACACCTCCTCGTCTACAGAGCATGTCCACACTCTCCATAGAGGATACAGGACACCTCCCCTCTCTACAGAGCATGTCCACACTCTCCATAGAGGATACAGGACACCTCCCTCTCTACAGAGCATGTCCACACTCTCCATAGAGGATACAGGACACCTCCTCTCTACAGAGCATGTCCACACTCTCCATAGAGGATACAGGACACCTCCCTCTCTACAGAGCATGTCCACACTCTCCATAGAGGATACAGGACACCTCCTTCTACAGAGCATGTCCACACTCTCCATAGAGGATACAGGACACCTCCTCTCTACAGAGCATGTCCACACTCTCCATAGAGGATACAGGACACCTCCTCTCTACAGAGCATGTCCACACTCTCCATAGAGGATACAGGACACCTCCTCTCTACAGAGCATGTCCACACTCTCCATAGAGGATACAGGACACCTCCTCTCTACAGAGCATGTCCACACTCTCCATAGAGGATACAGGACACCTCCCTTCTACAGAGCATGTCCACACTCTCCATAGAGGATACAGGACACCTCCCCTCTACAGAGCATGTCCACACTCTCCATAGAGGATACAGGACACCTCCCTCTCTACAGAGCATGTCCACACTCTCCATAGAGGATACAGGACACCTCCCCTCTACAGAGCATGTCACACACTCATAGGGATACACGGACACCTCCTCTCTCTACAAGAGCATGTCCACACTCTCCAAGGATACAGACACTCTGCCCCTCTACAGAGCCACTCCCACACCCACCCATACAGGATACAGACACACTCCTCTCTACACATGTCACACACTCCACACATAGAACTCATGCACACACTCCCTCTACAAGCAGCACACACTCTCCATAGAGGTACAGGACACTCACTCTCTACAACTGCATTTTCCACACTTCCTCTGCAGACTACAGGACTCTCCACCCTCTACGACATGCCAACATCTCCATGGGAACAGACACTCCTCTCACATCTACAGACATGTCACACACTCTCCAGAGCATACATGACACACTACCCTCCTACAGAGCATTGCCAACACTCTCCTAGACGGACTACAGGACACCTACCTCTCTATACACACCTGTCCACACACTCTCCTGAGCATACAGGACACCTACCTCTCGCATACAGACTGTCCACACTCTCATAGAGATCAGACACCTACCTCTCTACTCATGCCATGCACACACTACTCCATAGAGATACAGGACACACACTCCTCTCTACACACACTGTCCACACTCTCATTAGCAATACAGCGACACCTCCAACTCCTCTGCCACAACATTTCCACACTACACTCCATAAGCCACACACTACACTCCTGCTACACACAGTCTACACTTTCCAAAACTACACGACACACTCCTCTCCTACAGACATCACACTCCCCATAAGGCATACAGACACCTCCACACTACTTACAACATGCCACACTCTACCATAGCAGATATCACGACACCTCTCACCCTACAACTGTCCACAACTACCACTCATGGCATACAGACACCTCCACTACTACACGACATTGTCACACACTACACTTGCAATACTACTGGCACACACTACCCTCTGCACACACAACTCTGTCCACACCTACCACTAAGCACAACACCTGCCCACTACTACACACTGTACACACTACACTCTGCACATACACTACCACTCTGCCACACCTACACTCTGCACACACTACACTTGCACAACTACACTCTGCCCAACTACACTCTGCCACACACTACACACTGAAATACACGACACCTGCCACTCTACACACATGCCCACACTACAACTGCACACACTACACTCTGCACAGCATGTCCACACTCTGCCAAACACTACACTCTCTCTATACAACATGTCCACACCTCTGCCACACACTACACTCTCCACACACTACACTCTGTCACACACTACATCTGCCATACACTACTGACATCACTACTACACTGCCACACTACACTCTCCATACACACTACAACATCTGCCACACTCACAGCTGTCCACACTATCTACACATACAGGACCACCACTACACTCTGCCACACCTACATACACTGCAACACTACACTCTCCATCTACAACATGTCACACACTACACTCTGCACACACTACACTCTGCCACACACATACACTCTGCCATACAGATACGCCACCTCCTCTCACAACTTACCACTCTGCCAAACACTACACTCTGCCACACACTACACTCTGCCAAACACTACACTCTGCCACACACACCTCTGCCACACACTACACTCTGCCACACACTACACCTCTGTCACACACTACACATCTGCCACATACTACACTCTGCCACACACTACACTCTGCCACACACTACACTCTGTCACACACTACACTCTGCACACACTACACTCTGCCACACACATACACTCTGCACACACTACACTCTGCCACATACACTCACACACTACACTGCACACACTACACCTGCACACACTACACCTGCCACACACACTACACTCTGCCACAATCCTCTGCCACACACTACACTCTGCCACACACTACTCTGCACACACTACTCTGCCACCACACTTGCCACACTACTACACCTGCCACACACTACACTCTGCACACACACTACACTCTGATCACACCTACACACTGCCCACACACTACACTCTGCCACACACTACACTCTGCCACACACTACACTCTGCACACACTCACACTGCCACACACTCTGCCACCACTACACCTGCCACACACTACCTCTGCCACACACGTACGACATCTGCACACATACACCTGCCACACACTACACTCTGCCACACACTACACTCTGCCACACACTACATCTGCACACATACACACTGCCACACCTACACTCTGCCACACACTACACCTGCACACCTACACTTGCCACACACACACCTGCCACACTACACTCTGCCACACTACACTCTGCACACTACCTTGCCCACCTACACTCTGCACCCACACTGCACACACTACACACTGCCACACACTACACTCTGCCACACACTTACACACTGCCACACACTACACTGCACACACTACACTGCCACACTACTGCACATCACCACACTGCCAACACTACACCTGCACACTACACTGCCACACTACACACTGCCACACACTACACTGCACATACACTGCCACTTACACTCTGCCACTCATACACACTGCCACACACTACACCTGCACACACACTGTCACACTACACCTGCCCCTCTACACACTGCCACACACTACACTGCCAACAACACACTGCCACACACTACACTTACACTGCCACCACTACACACTGCCACACTCTACACTCTGCCACACACTACACCCTGCCACACACTACACTTGCACACACTACACTCTGCCACACACTACACTTGCCCACACTACACTCGCCACACTACACTCTGCCACACACTACACCTGCCACACTTACACTGCCACACTAACACTACACCTGCCACACATCCGTCCACACATCTGCCCACACTACACTCTACACCACTGCCACACACTACACACTGCCACATCTACACTACTGCACACTCACTCACACACTGCCAGACACTACACTGCACACACTACCTTGCCACACATAGCCTGCCACACACTACAGTTCCACACACTACACCCTGCCACACTACACCTGCCACACACTCCCTGCCACACTACACTCTGCACATCTACACCTCATGCCACGTCACATGCACACAAATACACTCTGCCTCCATCACACTGCCAGTCAATAGTGCATCATACATTCCACAATAGCCTCCAACTACTTTTCAAACCCAGATCACTGCACATCACACACTGCCCACTATACTCCATACCAACTCGCACACGCAACACGTGTCACCACATCTATAATCTGCCACACCACGGTCGACTACAGGTCACATTCCTGTCAGCAGGTCATACATCGCCATCATCTCCTGAACAGGTCACATCTATGTATCGTGTCCACTCATTCCTGTCCCCACATCCTCTCGAACAGGTACACTCATCCTCAAAATCACTCTGCCCCATCCTCCCCTGTCGAGACAGGTCACAATCCTTTACCCATCATCCCCCGGTCCACGAGCACCGATACCTCCCCGCTCTTCACATGTCAGTCATAAGTGAATCATTACAATTATCCACAGATGTGTTATAGTCGCGCTCCATTATCTGTACAAAGCCGCAGATTTCACAGCTGTCACATCATCACCGCGACTATAAACCCAGATCTACCGAAATCCGAGAGCAGCGACCCGTGTCTACAATGTGTATAATGTGAGACCGCAGCAACATTACTGATCTGACTACGGTATCATTCCTGTACATAGGAGCGATACTATAGTAGTTATATTCTTGTATATAGGAGCAGTATTATAGTAGTTATATTCTTGTCTATAGGAGCAGTATTATAGTAGTTATATTCTTGTATATAGGGGCAGTATTATAGTAGTTATATTCTTGTATATAGAAGGGCAGTATTATAGTAGTTATATTCTTGTACATAGGAGCAGTATTATAGTAGTTATATTTTTGTACGTAGGAGCAGTATTATAGTAGTTATATTCTTGTATATAGGGCAGTATTATAGTAGTTATATTCTTGTATATAGGAGCAGTATTATAGTAGTTATATTCTTGTATATAGGAGCAGTATTATAGTAGTTATATTCTTGTATTATAGGAGCAGTTATTATAGTAGTTATATTCTTGTATATAGGAGCAGTATTATAGTAGTTATATTCTTGTATATAGGAGCAGTATTATAGTAGTTATATTCTTGTATATAGGGGCAGTATTATAGTAGTTATATTCTTGTATATAGGAGCAGAATTATAGTAGTTATATTCTTGTATATAGGGGCAGTATTATAGTAGTTATATTGTATATAGGAGCAGTATTATAGTAGTTATATTCTTGTATATAGGGGCAGTATTATAGTAGTTATATTCTTGTATATAGGGGCAGTATTATAGTAGTTATAATACTGCCCCTATATACAAGAATATAACTACTATAATACTGCTCCTATATACAAGAATATAACTACTATAATTCTGCTCCTATATACAAGGATATAACTACTATAATACTGCTCCTATATACAAGAATATAACTACTATAATACTGCCCTATATACAAGAATATAACTACTATAATACTGCCCCTATATACAAGAATATAACTACTATAATTCTGCTCCTATATACAAGAATATAACTACTATAATACTGCCCCTATATACAAGAATATAACTACTATAATACTGCCCCTATATACAAGAATATAACTACTATAATACTGCTCCTATATACAAGAATATAACTACTATAATACTGCTCCTATATACAAGAATATAACTACTATAATACTGTCCCCCTATATACAAGAATATAACTACTATAATACTGCTCCTATATACAATAATATAACTACTATAATTGCCCTATATACAAGAATATAACTACTATAATACTGCTCCTATGTACAAGAATATAACTACTATAATCTGCCCCCATATAGCAGAATATAGTAGTTATATTCTTGTACATAGGAGCAGTATTATAGTAGTTATATTCTTGTATATAGGGGCAGTATTATAGTAGTTATTTATATTCTTATATGTAGGGGCAGTATTATAGTAGTTATATTCTTGTATATAGGAGCAGTATTATAGTAGTTATATTCTTGTATATAGGGGCAGTATTATAGTAGTTATATTCTTGTATATAGGGGCAGTATTATAGTAGTTATATTCTTGTATATAGGAGCAGTATTATAGTAGTTATATTCTTGTACATAGTGGCAGTATTATAGTAGTTATATTCTTGTATATAGCGGCAGTATTATAGTAGTTATATTCTTGTATATAGGGGCAGTATTATAGTAGTTATATTCTTGTATATAGGAGCAGTATTATAGTAGTTATATTCTTGTACATAGGGGCAGTATTATAGTAGTTATATTCTTGTATATAGGAGGCAGTATTATAGTAGTTATATTCTTGTACATAGTGGCAGTATTATAGTAGTTATATTCTTGTACATAGGGACAGTATTATAGTAGTTATATTCTTGTATATAGGAGCAGTATTATAGTAGTTATATTCTTGTATATAGGGCAGTATTATAGTAGTTATATTCTTGTATATAGGGGCAGTATTATAGTAGTTATATTCTTGTATATAGGGGCAGTATTATAGTAGTTATATTCTTGTATATAGGAGCAGTATTATAGTAGTTATATTCTTGTATATAGGGGCAGTATTATAGTAGTTATATTCTTGTACATATGAGCAGTATTATAGTAGTTATATTCTTGTATATAGGAGCAGTATTATAGTAGTTATATTCTTGTATATAGGGGGCAGTATTATAGTAGTTATATTCTTGTACATATGAGCAGTATTATAGTAGTTATATTCTTGTATATAGGGGCAGTATTATAGTAGTTATATTCTTGTATATAGGAGCAGTATTATAGTAGTTATATTCTTGTATATAGGAGCAGTATTATAGTAGTTATATTCTTGTATATAGGGGCAGTATTATAGTAGTTATATTCTTGTACATATGAGCAGTATTATAGTAGTTATATTCTTGTATATAGGAGCAGTATTATAGTAGTTATATTCTTGTATATAGGGGCAGTATTATAGTAGTTATATTCTTGTACATATGAGCAGTATTATAGTAGTTATATTCTTGTATATAGGGGCAGTATTATAGTAGTTATATTCTTGTACATAGTGGCAGTATTATAGTAGTTATATTCCTGTATATAGTAGTTATATTCTTGTACATAGGAGCAGTATTATAGTAGTTATATTCTTGTATATAGGGACAGTATTATAGTAGTTATATTCTTGTATATAGGAGCAGTATTATAGTAGTTATATTCTTGTATATAGGAGCAGTATTATAGTAGTTATATTCTTGTATATAGGAGCAGTATTATAGTAGTTATATTCTTGTATATAGGAGCAGTATTATAGTAGTTATATTCTTGTATATAGGAGCAGTATTATAGTAGTTATATTCTTGTATATAGGGGCAGTATTATAGTAGTTATATTTGTGACGAAATGGACCCTTTAATATATAATGTAGGAGGATTTCTTATTCATCCAGACATATCATATTGTATATAGGTTTGTAAACTTGTAATGGTCAAAGAGAATTTCTTACAGTATTGTCATAGATTTCTGTGGTTAAAGTTTAGCTTGGTAATGTAATTATCTAACCTGTTTGTCATAGCAGGCCAGAGAACTTAATTATGCTAATCGTCCATTGTCTATTACCCTGTGAATGTGGATTGAGGCTCCAGCCACTATTGTGTTATTGTCATGGTTTGCAGACTGATTGTCTCAGACTAACATTCCATTGTAAGGTGCTATATCAATCAGCATTTGGATTGCAATAGTACCTAAAATATGTTAAACGAGGATTGGAGTTCAGCGAATGAAAAGACTGTGTTATTGCACCAATCATGACGTCCCCAATATCCTACAATGAGGGCTGAGGGTATATAAGGAGGAATGTTCACTTTGACCAGCAGTTTTAGGAGATTGGAGTTAGATTCTGTCTAGTGGCCTCAGTCTAGGGATTTTCGGTCCCGGCTAGAGGTCACTGGATTGGATACAGGCAGCTAATCGAGGGTCTTCGGATCCGATTAGCTAGCCATAACCCCAGGCCTAGGCACTTCGGTGCCGACCAAGGGGCTCAGAACACGGACTAAAAGAACCACAAGGACTTCAGCATCGGATTATCGGATTCGGCTGTGATAGACTGCTTAAGGACAAGGAAGCAACCCAGGTTGGGACGATACAGTCACCTGGCCACAGACTTTGCCGTGCTACATTTTAATCCCTGGTGAGCCAGCGGAAGGGTGAGACTCTGTTGCCTGTTACATGTTGTGTTTTGCTTGGTTATGCGTTATATGCTGTTATCTGTTTGGGGATCCAATAAAGCCTTGATATTGTGATTCCCTCACCCTGTGTTGTCTGAGTAGTGTTCCGCCCACGGTTAAGGAGCTCGGGCGTTCAGTTGGGGATGAGCCCTGGTCCACGCTGTCTTTGTAAAGGCGGCTGGGCCTGCGGACGAGAGCGCCCCCTGACCCCCGGGTCTCCACAATTGGTGGCAGCGGTGGGATACTACTCAGCCTGGTTTATCCAGGGGAGCTGCAGGGGACTGGTGTTCGTGGACACCGTCCAAGGGCTCAACAACCAGGGAGGCATATAAGCATACCCAGCAGGCCATAGGTGAGGCATTCAGGTTTCGGACGTTGCCATGTCCAACCCCACCAGCTCAGCCATGGGACAAGGGCCGGAGAGGAGATACGGCAGCAGCAGTAAATGGATGCTACAGGATCTGTGCCAGAGGAGAAATATTGAATACAGGAACGCTGACACTCGGTCGGCTTTGATTCAGAAATTGGTCCATTGGGACACCCAGAATGATGGTGAGGATGATGAGGACCCCGCCGACGTGTGGTACCAGAGGATGTAAGTTGTGCACCACATCATGGATCCAGTGAATATCGTGAAATCACCAGGTCCACAGCAGTCCAAATCAAGGAGTGCTTGGCTGCATTGGGGCCCAAAGCCTCAAGAGAAGAGAGGGCTTGGGTTCTGGGAAATATTTTAGGAATTCCAGCTTACCAACTGCTACCACCAGCCGCTCGAGTAGGATTATTCCGCTACCCATTAGAAGCCCCACCAGGACAAAGGTATGCAGACAGGATACGTGACTTGCCCAAACCACGGCACTGTTATACCTGTGGACGTCTTGGACATATGGATATAGATTGTCGCGAACGCCGGGGCCCATGCCTGGGGCAGTATTATAGTAGTTATATTCTTGTATATAGGAGCAGTATTATAGTAGTTATATTCTTGTATATAGGGAGCAGTATTATAGTAGTTATATTCTTGTATATAGGAGCAGTATTATAGTAGTTATATTCTTGTACATAGGAGCAGTATTATAGTAGTTATATTCTTGTATATAGGAGCAGTATTATAGTAATTATATTCTTGTATATAGGGGGCAGTATTATAGTAATTATATTCTTGTATATAGGAGTAGTATTATAGTAGTTATATTCTTGTATATAGGAGTAGTATTATAGTAGTTATATTCTTGTATATAGGAGCAGTATTATAGTAGTTATATTCTTGTATATAGGAGCAGTATTATAGTAGTTATAGTCTTGTATATAGGAGCAGTATTATAGTAGTTATATTCTTGTATATAGGGGCAGTATTTTAGTAGTTATATTCTTGTATATAGGGACAGTATTATAGTAGTTATATTCTTGTATATAGGGGCAGTATTATAGTAGTTATATTCTTGTATATTGGGGCAGTATTATAGTAGTTATATTCTTGTATATAGGGGCAGTATTATAGTAGTTATATTCTTGTATATAGGAGCAGTATTATAGTAGTTATATTCTTGTATATAGGGGCAGTATTATAGTAGTTATATTCTTGTATATAGGAGCAGTATTATAGTAGTTATATTCTTGTATATAGGGGCAGTATTATAGTAGTTATATTCTTGTATATAGGAGCAGTATTATAGTAGTTATATTCTTGTATATAGGAGCAGTATTATAGTAGTTATATTCTTGTACATAGGGGCAGTATTATAGTAGTTATATTCTTGTATATAGGAGCAGTATTATAGTAGTTATATTCTTGTATATAGGGGCAGTATTATAGTAGTTATATTCTTGTATATAGGGGCAGTATTATAGTAGTTATATTCTTGTATATAGGGACAGTATTATAGCAGTTATATTCTTGTATATAGGGGCAGTATTATAGTAGTTATATTCTTGTATATAGGAGTAGTATTATAGTAGTTATATTCTTGTATATAGGGGCAGTATTATAGTAGTTATATTCTTGTATATAGGGGCAGTATTATAGTAGTTATATTCTTGTATATAGGGGCAGTATTATAGTAGTTATATTCTTGTATATAGGAGTAGTATTATAGTAGTTATATTCTTGTACATAGGGGCAGTATTATAGTAGTTATATTCTTGTATATAGGAGCAGTATTATAGTAGTTATATTCTTGTATATAGGAGCAGTATTATAGTAGTTATATTCTTGTATATAGGAGCAGTATTATAGTAGTTATATTCTTGTATATAGGAGCAGTATTATAGTAGTTATATTCTTGTATATAGGAGTAGTATTATAGTAGTTATATTCTTGTATATAGGAGCAGTATTATAGTAGTTATATTCTTGTATATAGGGGCAGTATTATAGTAGTTATATTCTTGTATATAGGGGCAGTATTATAGTAGTTATATTCTTGTATATAGGAGCAGTATTATAGTAGTTATATTCTTGTATATAGGGACAGTATTATAGCAGTTATATTCTTGTATATAGGGGCAGTATTATAGTAGTTATATTCTTGTATATAGGGGCAGTATTATAGTAGTTATATTCTTGTATATAGGGGCAGTATTATAGTAGTTATATTCTTGTATATAGGGGCAGTATTATAGTAGTTATATTCTTGTATATAGGGGCAGTATTATAGTAGTTATATTCTTGTATATAGGGGCAGTATTATAGTAGTTATATTCTTGTATATAGGAGCAGTATTATAGTAGTTATATTCTTGTATATAGGGGCAGTATTATAGTAGTTATATTCTTGTATATAGGAGCAGTATTATAGTAGTTATATTCGTGTATATAGGAGCAGTATTATAGTAGTTATATTCTTGTATATAGGAGCAGTATATAGTAGTTATATTCTTGTACATAGGGCAGTATTATAGTAGTTATATTCTTGTATATAGGGGCAGTATTATAGTAGTTATATTCTTGTATATAGGAGCAGTATTATAGTAGTTATATTCGTGTATATAGGAGCAGTATTATAGTAGTTATATTCTTGTATATAGGAGCAGTATTATAGTAGTTATATTCTTGTACATAGGGGCAGTATTATAGTAGTTATATTCTTGTATATAGGAGCAGTATTATAGTAGTTATATTCTTGTATATAGGAGCAGTATTATAGTAGTTATATTCTTGTATATAGGAGCAGTATTATAGTAGTTATATTCTTGTATATAGGGGCAGTATTATAGTAGTTATATTCTTGTATATAGGGCAGTATTATAGTAGTTATATTCTTGTACATAGGAGCAGTATTATAGTAGTTATATTCTTGTATATAGGAGCAGTATTATAGTAGTTATATTCTTGTATATAGGGGCAGTATTATAGTAGTTATATTCTTGTATATAGGGGCAGTATTATAGTAGTTATATTCTTGTATATAGGGGCAGTATTATAGTAGTTATATTCTTGTATATAGGAGCAGTATTATAGTAGTTATATTCTTGTATATAGGAGCAGTATTATAGTAGTTATATTCTTGTATATAGGGGCAGTATTATAGTAGTTATATTCTTGTACATAGGAGCAGTATTATAGTAGTTATATTCTTGTATATAGGAGCAGTATTATAGTAGTTATATTCTTGTATATAGGGGCAGTATTATAGTAGTTATATTCTTGTATATAGGAGCAGTATTATAGTAGTTATATTCTTGTAATAGGATCAGTATTATAGTAGTTATATTCTTGTATATAGGAGCAGTATTATAGTAGTTATATTCTTGTATATAGGAGCAGTATTATAGTAGTTATATTCTTGTATATAGGGGCAGTATTATAGTAGTTATATTCTTGTACATAGGAGCAGTATTATAGTAGTTATATTCTTGTATATAGGAGCAGTATTATAGTAGTTATATTCTTGTATATAGGGGCAGTATTATAGTAGTTATATTCTTGTATATAGGGGCAGTATTATAGTAGTTATATTCTTGTATATAGGGGCAGTATTATAGTAGTTATATTCTTGTATATAGGAGTAGTATTATAGTAGTTATATTGTTGCACATAGGGGGCAGTATGACACTTTTTCTTCTATATTAATAATGAGGTGATTTCTTCTTGTGACATTCTTGGTTTGTCGCTTTCCTCCACACAATAACCAGCACATGACGAAAGTTTCCTTTGTTACTTTTCGGCGGAGATGTAAGTGCCCCCCTGGAGTCGCCATTTCACGGCTCGGTAATAAATGAAGTCATCGTCTTGTATCGCTCCTTCCTTGTCTGTTATGACCCAGCTGCTGACAGAAACCCTACAGTAGTGTAAATATGACATTTCTAATTTTGCAGAGACCCGTGGGTTGAGCCCCTGGAAGTCAATTGTTTATTACTTCCCGTCTCGCAACGTTTGCTGATAGAGATCCTGTTATTTGAAACTTGAAGAACTGAACTTTGCTGCAACTCCACGATTCCGATCTTCACCTTCTTTTTTTCTTTTATTCCTATTGTGTCAATTTCTTAACAGAATTTCCCATGAAATCCTGAAATCCCCCATTACATTTTGCCTCTGCATCGCTGATTACTCTGATATCTTCTTTTCCTCTCTGGGCCCTCGCTCTTCTTGGGGCCCTCGCTCTTCTTGGGGCCCTCGCTCTTCTTGGGGCCCTCGCTCTTCTTGGGGCCCTCGCTCTTCTTGGGGCCCTTTTGTGATATTGTGGCCTTTGGAATAGACATAAAAATAGATACAGTGCCTACAAGTAGTATTCAACCCCCTGAAGATTTAGGTGGTTTGATAAGATGCAAATAAGTTAGAGCCTTCAAACTGCAAACGAGAGTAGGATTTATTAACAGAAGCATAAATCTTACAAACCAAAAAGTTATGTTGCTCAGTTGAATTTTAATAAATTTTAAACATAAAAGTGTGGGTCAATTATTATTCAACCCCTAGGTTTAATATTTTGTGGAATAACCCTTGTTTGCAATTACAGCTAATAATCGTCTTTTATAAGACCTGATCAGGCCGGCACAGGTCTCTGGAGTTATCTTGGCCCACTCCTCCATGCAGATCTTCTCCAAGTTATCTAGGTTCTTTGGGTGTCTCATGTGGACTTTAATCTTGAGCTCCTTCCACAAGTTTTCAATTGGGTTAAAGTCAGGAGACTGACTAGGCCACTCCATCACCTTGATTTTTTTCCTCTTGAACCAGGCCTTGGTTTCTTGGCTGTGTGCTTTGGGTCGTTGTCTTGTTGGAAGATGAAATTACGACCCATCTTAAGATCCTTGATGGAGGAGCGGAGGTTCTTGGCCAAAATCTCCAGGTAGGCCGTGCTATCCATCTTCCCATGGATGCGGACCAGATGGCCAGGCCCCTTGGCTGAGAAACAGCCCCACAACATGATGCTGCCACCACCATGCTTGACTGTAGGGATGGTATTCTTGGGGTCGTATGCAGTGCCATCCAGTCTCCAAACGTCACGTGTGTGGTTGGCACCAAAGATCTCGATCTTGGTCTCATCAGACCATAGAACTTTGAACCAGTCTGTCTCAGAGTCCTCCAAGTGATCATGAGCAAACTGTAGACGAGCCTTGACATGACGCTTTGAAAGTAAAGGAACCTTACGGGCTCGTCTGGAACGGAGACCATTGCGGTGGAGTACGTTACTTATGGTATTGACTGAAACCAATGTCCCCACTGCCATGAGATCTTCCCGGAGTTCCTTCCTTGTTGTCCTTGGGTTAGCCTTGACTCTTCGGACAAGCCTGGCCTCGGCACGGGAGGAAACTTTCAAAGGCTGTCCAGGCCGTGGAAGGCTAACAGTAGTTCCATAAGCCTTCCACTTCCGGATGATGCTCCCAACAGTGGAGACAGGTAGGCCCAACTCCTTGGAAAGGGTTTTGTACCCCTTGCCAGCCTTGTGACCCTCCACGATCTTGTCTCTGACGGCCTTGGGATGCTCCTCTGTCTTTCCCATGTTGACCATGTATGAGTGCTGTTCACAAGTTTGGGGAGGGGCTTAAATAGTCAGAAAAGGCTGGAAAAAGAGATAATTAATCCACACATGTGAAGCTCATTGTTATTTGTGCCTGAACTACTTCTTAATACTTTAGGGGGACCAAACAGAATGCTGGTGGTTTGAGGGGTTGAATAATAATTGACCCACACTTTTATGTTTAAAATTTATTAAAATTCAACTGAGCAACATAACTTTTTGGTGTGTAAGATTTATGCTTCTGTTAATAAATCCTACTCTTGTTTGCAGTTTGAAGGCTCTAACTTATTTGCATCTTATCAAACCACCTAAATCTGCAGGGGGTTGAATACTACTTGTAGGCACTGTACATTGAATTCTTAGATTTTGGATTTTCTCCAATCATTCCCCATGAAGCCTCCACTAATTTTTGCTCCTGCATCGCTGATTACTCTGATGTCTTCTTTTCCTCTTTGGGCCCTCACTCTTCTTGGGGCTCCATTATAATATCCTGGGCTATGGAGTGGACATAAAAATAGATGCAATGAATCCTTACATTTTGGATTTTGTCCAATCATTCCCCTTGGAAGATAGCTGTAAGGGGATAAATAGGTCTCCCCTGCCCCCTCCGCCATTACTATGGTGCTCTATAACTCACAGCAAGCAGTGGTCTAAGTGATTCAGTATAATAACTCTGGAGTTGATTTTCTGTCTCATCGCCCCCCCGGGGAGGGGTGTAAAGGTCTGAGAGGGAGTTTATTGAATGACCTTGTGCCGTCTACTCTCTTCTATTCTCGTGGCGATGGCGAGTGTCACGTAGCGGCACATCAAGACATTAAGAGCAGAGGTAATTGACATGGCAACTTTGTATCATCATAAATTCCTCTTGTAAAGATGCTTGGCGGATTGACTGCTCCGGATTGTAAGGGCCTCCCTAATATGGTTACGAAGGAAAAAAAAACTGCTATTACGGCTCCGGTCCCTTATTAAGTACCTGGAGCCGGGCCCAATATCGGGGAGAAAAGTCCACTTACACTCAAGTGTTCTGAAGATGGAGGTAATTGCTGGAGAGAATTGGCACAACTCCATACACTCATTGAAAGGAGCCGGACACGTCTGGTGGAATATGAGGTCAATATCCAGTCTGGAAGGAAAGAAACCATTCGAGGGTACGGTAAAGATACCTGGAAGGGAAGACACCAACCGGGGGTATGGAAATGATACCTATCAGGAAAGACACCAATCGGAGATACAGAACTGATACCTAGAAGGAAAGACATCAGCAGGGGGTATGGAAATGATACCTAGAAGGAAAAACTCCAACCGGAGGTGTGGAAATGATACCTGGAAGGAAAAACTCCAACCGGAGGTACGGAAATGATACCTAGAAGGAAAGACTCCAACCGGGAAAATGGAACTGATACCTACAAGGAAAGACATCAGCAGGGGGTATGGAAATGATACCTAGAAGGAAAAACTCCAACCTGAGGTGTGGAAATGATACCTAGAAGGAAAGACATCCGCAGGGGTATGGAAATGATACCTGGAAGGAAAAACTCCAACCGGAGGTGTGGAAATGATACCTGGAAGGAAAAACTCCAACCGGAGGTACGGAAATGATACCTAGAAGGAAAGACTCCAACCGGGAAAATGGAACTGATACCTACAAGGAAAGACATCAGCAGGGGGTATGGAAATAATACCTAGAAGGAAAAACTCCAACCGGAGGTACGGAAATGATACCTAGAAGGAAAGACTCCAACCGGAGGTACGGAAATGATACCTGGAAGGAAAGACTCCAACCGGAGGTACGGAAATGATACCTAGAAGGAAAGACTCCAACCGGAGGTACGGAAATGATACCTGGAAGGAAAGACTCCAACCGGAGGTACGGAAATGATACCTAGAAGGAAAGACTCCAACCGGAGGTACGGAAGTGATACCTGGAAGGAAAGACTCCAACCGGAGGTACGGAAATGATACCTAGAAGGAAATACATCAACAGGGGGTATGGAAATGATACCTAGAAGAAAAAACTCCAACCGGGGGTATGGAAATGATACCTAGAAGGAAAGACTCCAACCGGAGGTATGGAAATGATACCTGGATGGACAGACTCCTACTGGGGGTACGGAAATGATACCTAGAAGGAAAGTCATCAACTTGGGATAAGAAAATGATACCTGGAAGGAAAGTGACCAACCAGGGGTATGGAAGTGATAGCTAGAAGGAAAGACTCCAACTGGGGGTATGGAAATGATACCTAGAAGGAAAGACTACAACTGGGGGTACGGAAATGATACTTAGAAGTAGACTCCAATCAGGGGTACTGAAATTATACCTAGAAGGACAGACACCAACTAGTGGTATGAAAGTGATATCTGAAAGGAGAGAAACCAACTGGAGGTACGGAAGTGATACCTAGAAAGAAAGACTCCAACAGGGGTACGGAAATGATGCATAAAAGGAAAGACACCAACCGAGGATACGGAACTTATACCTAGAAGGAAAACACCAATCGGTGGTATGGAAATGATACCTAGAAGGAAAGACTCCAACTGGAGGTACGGAAATTATACCTAGAAGGAAATACATCAACAGGGGGTATGGAAATGATACCTAGAAGGAAAAACTCCAACCGGGGGTATGGAAATGATACCTAGAAGGAAAGACTCCAACTAGGGGTACAGAAATGATACCTGGAAGGACAGACACCAACCGGGGGTACAGAAATGATACATGGAAGAACTTACACCAACCGGGTATACAGATAATGGTGCCTTGATATCACCCCTGACTGACTACTTCTGGGGGTGTATCCCAGAACCCATGCACCCTATCTGGCAGGGGTGGACATATCATTGGTGCATTTCTACCTCCAAATCAGGTGGAGCCCCAAGAATTAAAAGCCCCCACTCTGGGAATAGTGTTCCGCGTTGTTATGATGAAGATCTCTGCTTCTGTTCTCCATTATTCTATAATCATCAGCCCTTCATTCTGCGTGTTGCTGAGCAGTCCAGTCCCGGAGCCCCCCGAGCTCCCCTCCGATTAATCCCATGTAATGGAGGACTGCAAGGAGCTCTACAGCGATAAGTAAGTGATGTGGCCGGGAGCGCGGCGCTCAGGAGTTACAAGGAGCAATTTTCTAGCTGTCAGGTCAAGCGGTTCTGTGGAGTGTCGTGCTGAGCGCTGTCACCGGCCAGCACCATGCCACAAATAACAATCTTATTTATCATCTGCTGAGAGCGGAGACGTCAGCGAGACCGAACCGAGTCCGATGTGCACAACCACAGCAGAGACAAATCCTGCCTCAGAGATACAGAGCAGAATCCAGGCACCACATCAAACATGGTGGCGGCACAAGAGCCCCCCAGACCCCCAGGGAATAAAGGTTGGACCCCCCCCAGAATACAGGCCGTGAGAGGGCCGGACCCCCAAGAGTAAAGGCTGGACTCCCACAATACAGGTCGTGAGCGGGCCAGACCCCCGGGATCAAATGCAAGCCCCCCACAATACAGGCCATGAAAGTGATAAACCCCTGGGAATAAAGTCTGGACCCCTACAATACAGGCAATGAGAGGGCCAGACCCCTGTTCAAAAAGGCCGAAGAAGTATTCTCCTGCTCCCCTCTCTGTCATTGGGTTCCACCTTTCCTCCTCCTGCTCCCCTCTCTGCTGGTGCGCTCGACCTCGCCTTCTCCTCCTGCTCCCCTCTCTGTCAGTGGGCTCCCCCTCGCCTTCTCCTCCTGCTCTCTCTCTGCTGTTCGGCTCCACCACGCCTTCTCCTCCTGCTTCCCTCCCTGCTGGTGGGCTCCCCCTTGCCTTCTCCTCCTGCTCACTTCTCTGCTGGTGGGCTCCCCCTCTCCTTCTCCTCCTGCTCTCTCTCTGCTGTTCGGCTCCCCCTCTCCTTCTCCTCCTGCTCCCTCTCTGCTGTTGGGCTCCCCCTCACTTTCTCCTCCTGCTTCCCTCTCTGCAGGTGGACTCCCCTTTGCCTTTTTCCTCCTGCTTCCCTCTCTGCTGTTGAGCTCCCCTTTGCCTTTCTCCTCCTGCTTCCCTCTCTGCTGTTGAGCTCCCCTTTTCCTTTCTCCTCCTGCTCCCTTTCTGCTGTTGGGCTCCCCTTTGCCTTTCTCCTCCTGCTCCTTCTCTGCTGTTGGGCTCCCCTTTGCATTTCTCCTCCTGCTCACTTCTCTGCTGTTGGGCTCCCCCTCACTTTCTCCTCCTGCTTCCCTCTCTGCTGTTGGGCTCCCCTTTGCATTTCTCCTCCTGCTTCCCTCTCTGCAGGTGGGCTCCCCTTTGCCTTTCTCCTCCTGCTTCCCTCTCTGCAGGTGGGCTCCCCTTTGCCTTTCTCCTCCTGCTTCCCTCTCTGCAGGTGGGCTCCCCTTTGCCTTTCTCCTCCTGCTCCCTCTCTGCTGTTGAGCTCCCCTTTCCCTTTCTCCTCCTGCTCCCTTTCTGCTGTTGGGCTCCCCTTTGCCTTTCTCCTCCTGCTCCTTCTCTGCTGTTGGGCTCCCCTTTGCATTTCTCCTCCTGCTCACTTCTCTGCTGTTGGGCTCCCCCTCACTTTCTCCTCCTGCTTCCCTCTCTGCTGTTGGGCTCCCCTTTGCATTTCTCCTCCTGCTTCCCTCTCTGCAGGTGGGCTCCCCTTTGCCTTTCTCCTCCTGCTTCCCTCTCTGCAGGTGGGCTCCCCTTTGCCTTTCTCCTCCTGCTTCCCTCTCTGCAGGTGGGCTCCCCTTTGCCTTTCTCCTCCTGCTCCCTCTCTGCTGTTGAGCTCCCCTTTCCCTTTCTCCTCCTGCTCCCTTTCTGCTGTTGGGCTCCCTTTTGCCTTTCTCCTCCTGCATCCCTCTCTGCTGTTGGGCTCCCCTTTGCCTTTCTCCTCCTGCTTCCCTCTCTGCTGTTGGGCTCCCCTTTGCCTTTCTCCTCCTGCTTCCCTCTCTGCTGTTGGGCTCCCCTTTGCCTTTCTCCTCCTGCTTCCCTCTCTGCTGTTGGGCTCCACCTCGCCTTCACCTCCTGCTTCAATCTCTACAGGTGGGCTCCCTTTTGCCTTTCTCTTCCTGCTTCCCTCTCTGCTGTTGGGCTCCCCTTTACCTTTCTCCTCCTGCATCCCTCTCTGCTGTTGGGCTCCCCTTTGCCTTTCTCCTCCTGCTTCTCTCTCTGCTGTTGGGCTCCCCTTTGCCTTTCTCCTCCTGTTCCCTCTCTGCTGTTGGGCTCCCCTTTGCCTTTCTCCTCCTGCTCCCTTTCTGCTGTTGGGCTCCCCTGTTCCTTTCTCCTCCTGCTCCCTCTCTGCTGTTGGGCTCCCCCTCACTTTCTCCTCCTGTTCCCTCTCTGCTGTTGGGCTCCCCCTCACTTTCTCCTCCTGCTTCCCTCTCTGCAGGTGGGCTCCCCTTTTCCTTTCTCCTCCTGCTCCCTCTCTGCTGTTGGGCTCCCCTTTGCCTTTCTCCTCCTGCTTCCCTCTCTGCTGTTGGGCTCCCCCTCGCCTTCACCTCCTGTGCATTAAGTATTGAACTTATAAAGGGTGAGTGGCCGGGCATCTGAGGTCATCTAAATCAACCACGGTCAACTGACCCAGGCACAAGAGCTTCCTCCCTGAGGATTTCTATCTAGTAAAGTTCAGATTCCTGTATAGACGTTAAATGGTGTAAAATAGGGGCGTCACTACAACAGGGGCAGGGGTTACAATCGCATTGGGGCCCTGGAGTCTAGGGGGCCCCAAAAGTCCCTTTGTCCTATAGAAAAAGACTTATGCTATTAAAGATTTGCAAATATTTGGGGCCCTGTTGAATCTCTCGCATTGGGGCCCCTGGGCTTTAAGTTACGTCACTGGTGAGAACCTAAGGAAACCTTAGATTGCGATTAGCCAGTTTCGGAGTCACATCTTCCTGGACATTCTTACGTCAATGATCTCATCCAGGATTCACATCGTTCTGATGATGCCACAATTGTGATTTTGGGAAAGTTCGATTTAAAGAATCGCCAAACCTGCCGGTGTCTCCCCCTCGTCCTGGGGCGGAAGAGAAGGCGAATTAATGCGTAATTAGTTTCCCTAAATCAAAGTAGAAGTTTCCCCATCCGTTAATCAAGTCATTTGCATGTGGTCCTGTGTACACAACAAGGCGCGCCATGCATTAAACATCTCCCGGCGCGGAGGGAGCGGCTCTGGTGTGAGCTGTGATTAAACTAGTTTATCAGCTTAATGTATTATCTATCACAAACCCAATCCCCTCTCCAAAAACGTCGCCACCTCGTCCATCCGTCACCGCCGCCGCCGCCGGCCCCTCTCCTAAATAAAAGGGCTTTAATTATCAAACTATTAAATCTTCAACATTACTTGTAATTATTTGCTTTCGCTCGGTGACATTGTTACATTGTCTCTTCTCCCCCTTTTATCTGCAATGATTCCATTACTGTAAATTTTACCATATGACTTTTGTTCACACAGGGGGGGGGGGGGGGTGCACTTAGTTTCTGGAAGTTGTTTACATGTTAAATATCTGTTCTTCCTTCTGTGCAGCTGGGGAGATATCCGTGGTATTTGTGGGGTTATTCCTCATTATAATGCATTGTCTGCCCTTGTGTTATGGGAAAGGAACAATTCACAGCATCGACCTCTGGAGTAGAAACATGATGGAGGTAATGGAATATGAAGAGTAGGGTATGTAGAAAGTGTGGGGTAACACTGTCATGGCCGAAAGGGATGGCCCCCCTAGGTATATATATACAGCCACGGCTGAAAGGGATGGCCCCCCTAGGTATATATATACAGCCACGGCCGAAAGGGATGGCCCCCAATGTGTATATAATATATATACAGCCATGGCCGAAAGTCATGGGCCCCCTAGGTATATATATACAGCCATGGCCAAAAGGCATGGCCCGCCTATGTATATATATATACTGTCATGGCTGAAAGTGATGGCCCCTATATGTGTGCGTGTGTGTGTGTGTGTGTGTGTGTGTGTGTGTGTGTGTGTGCGTGTGTGTGTGTGTGTGTGTGTGTGTATGTGTGTATATATATATATATATACATACACACACACACTCATGGCTTAAAGTGATGGCCCCACTATGTATATATATATAGCCATGGCCAAAAGTGATGGCCCTACTATGTATATATACAGTCTTGGGCAAAAGTGATAACCCCCTATGTGTATGTATATAATATATATATACACACAGTCATGGCTTAAAGTGATGGCCCAAAGTGATGGCCCTACTATGAATATATGCAGTCATGGCCGAAAGTGATGGCCCCCTATGTATATATACATATATATGTCCGAAAGGGAGGGTCCCCCTGTGTATATACGTACAATCATGGCCGAAAGGGATGGCCCCCATGTATATATTATACAGTCATGGCCGAAAGGGATGGCCCTCCATGTATGTGTATGTATATACTGTGTATGTATGTATGAAAACACAGGGATTGATGCTGACTCTGTGGTGAAGCTTATAGAATTCATCCTCCTGCACAATTACTTCATATGTGACGACAGCATATATGTACAGGAGACTGGCACAGCAATGGGGAGCAAAATGGCTCCAGATTATGCAAACCTTTTCATGGCCAAGCTTGGAGGTGACTTTTTATCCTCTCGTCCTATCAGGCCTCTGGTATTACCGTTATTTCGATGACATATTAATCATCTGGAGTCTGAGCAACAGCTGAAGACGTTCCATGAACACTTCAATCAGCTTCATCTACCATCAACTTAACACTCAACTACTCCTACATCAGCTTTCTGGACACCTTCATTAATCTACAGAACAATGGAATAGAGACATCCCTGTACCGGAAGCCAATTGACCGTCCAGCATATCTCCGATGGGACAGTTTTCATCCTAAACACATAAACCTCTATTATGTACAGCCAGGCCATCAGATACAACCGGATATACTCCAACCCTACCGATAGAGACAATCACCTTGAGGACCTCACAAAGACCTTTATGAACCAGGGACCATCCAAGAACAATCGAGAACCAGATTACAAGATCCTCCAGATCACAAGATCCTCCAGATTACAAGATCCTCCAGAATATCAAGGAATCCTCTCCTACATTACAAAATTAGAGAAAAGAACAGCCGGGTCCTCTCGTAGTCACCGACAATCCAAGTCTGGAGGAAACTACAACCACAACTACAAAAAGATGCCGACTACAATGAATATTCCACCCTTGTGTTTTAGACAACCTCCAAATCTAAAACACATCATTGTGAGAAGCGCCCCGTCCTCTCCAGCAGCAACAGGAACCTTCCCTGCAACCAGAGAAAGTGCAAAACCTCCATCTATAATGACAGCGGACAAGATAAGGATTCCTAAGACAGATCAGGACTACAAGATCCCAGGTAACTTCAGCTGCAGCACAAGCAATGTGGTGTATTTAATCATATGTACCAAATGTCCAACAGGTGTCCTGTACATAGGGGAGACCGGGCAAAGATTCAGGACAAGAATGAATTCTCATCGCCACTCAATAAAAGTAAAGCGCATGGATCTACCTGTAGTGAAAACATTCTCCAGCTCTGACCACAGGGTAACAGAGAGGAATCTGCTCATTTTAAAAAGTGACTTCAAATCTCAGAGAGACAGAAGAATTCGGGAAAACAAACTGATAACGACCTTTGACACATTCAAAACAGGATTAAATGTATCACATGGATTCATGGCTTTTTATATAACATGAATGGACATTTGGGGACATCATGGATTCATGCGTTTTTATATAAATTGAAAAGACATTTGGGGACATCACATCTCCAACAGACTCCAGTTTGAGGACAATGAACTTCTGACACATCTTATGTGAACCCCTCGCTGCCTCCTTTTATTGCTTTCCCCAACTCATTAAGTATTTTCAGTTCTTCACAGACCACGACCATATAACCATTATACAATATGTTCCGCTTATCTTAGACTTTTAGTTTCTATTCCCAGGCTCGTCTCTTCCTCCCCAGCCTGACTCTGCTTTACGTCACCTGTCACATTTACTGTAACATCAAGGCTGTTGTTTCATTTGCTTATGTATATATGTGTGTGTCTTCCGAATCTGTGTCATTATCAGCCTGATGAAGGCACCACAGTGTCCCGACAGCTTGCTATGTTTACCATCTTCTCAGTTACCATTAAAAGGTATCAACCCCTGAGGACTCTCAGATTCTAATATTTTTCTATCTACTGGATAACAAAGTACAAAAATGTTTTACCTTATCAGGAATTTACAGGAACTGGAGGCTTTTACCAAGAAGAATGGGCGGCTTTACCATCTGAGGGAATAAAGAGCCTCATCCACAACTACCACAAAACACTTCAAGCTGTCATGGATGCAGTGTAATATATGGACAGCGCAGTATATAGATACAATGTAATATATGGATATGGGGCAGTATAAGGATACAGTGTAGTATATGGATGTGGTGTAATATATGGATGTGGTGTAATATATGGACAGTGTTCTATATGGATTCGGTGCAGTATATGGATGCGGTGTAATATATGGACAGTGTACTATATGGATTTGGTGCAGTATATGGACCGTGCAGAATATGGACAGTGTTCTATATGGATTTGGTGCAGTATATGGACCGTGCAGAATATGGACAGTGTTCTATATGGATTTGGTGCAGTATATAGACAGTGTAGTATATGGATTTGGTGCAATATATGGATACAGTGTAGTATATGGATTCGGTGCAGTATATGGATGCAGTGTAGTATATAAATTCAGTGCAGTATATGGACAGTGTAGTATATGCATTTGGTGCAGTATATGGACCATGTCGTATATGGACAGTGTAGTATATGGATACAGTGCAGTATATGGATACAGTGTAGTATATGAATTCGGTTCAGTATATGGATACAGTGCAGTATATGGATACAGTGTAGTATATGGACAGTGTAGTATATGAATTCGGTTCAGTATATGGATGTGCTGTAATATATGGATGCGGTGTAATATATGGACAGTGTAATATATGGATACGGGGTAGTATATGGATACAGTCTAATATATGGACAGTGTAGTATATGGACAGTGCTCTATATGGATTCAGTGCAGTATATGGATACTGTGTAATATACAGACAGTGTAGTATATGGATTTGGTGCAGTATATGGACCGTGTAGAATATGGACAGTGTTCTATATGGATTTGGTGCAGTATATGGATACAGTGTAGTATATGGATTCGGTGCAGTAAACGGACAATGTAGTATATGTACAATGCAGTATATGGATTCGGTGCAATATATGGATGGGGTGTAATATATGGACACTTTAGTATATGGACAGTATAGTATATAGATTTGATGTAGTATATGGATACAGTGCAGTATATGGATACAGTGTAGTATATGGATACAGTGTAGTATATGGATTTGGTGCAATATATGGATGTGGTGTAATATATGGACAGTGCAGTATATGGATACAGTGTAGTATGTGGATTTGGTGCAGTACATGGATGTGATGTAATATATGGATTCAATGCAGTATATGGACAAAGTAGTATATGGATATAGTGCAGTATATGGATGCATTGTAGTATATGGATTCGGTGCAGTATACGGACAGTGTAATATATGGACGACAGTGTAGTATATGGATTTGGTGCAGTATATGGACCGTGTAGTATATGGACAGTGTTCTATATGGATTTGGTGCAGTATATGGACAGTGTAGTATATGGATTTGGTGCAATATATGGATACAGTGTAGTATATGGATTCGGTGCAGTATACGGACAGTGTCATATATGGACGACAGTGTAGTATATGGATTTGGTGCAGTATATGGACTGTGTAGTATATGGACAGTGTAGTATATGGATACAGTGTAGTATTTGGATACAGTGTAGTATATGGATACAGTGCAGTATATGGATGCAATGTAGTATATGGATTTGGTGCAGTATATGGACTGTGTAGTATATGGACAGTGTAGTATATGGATACAGTGCAGTATATGGATGCAATGTAGTATATGGATTCGGTGCAGTATACGTACAGTGTAGTATATGGATGTGGAATAATACATGGGTACAGTGCAGTATATGAATACAGTGCAGTATATGGTTTCGGTGCAGTATATGGACAGTGTAATACATGGACTGTGTAGTATATGGATTCAGTGCAGTATTTGGATACAATGCAGTATATGGACAGTGTAGTATATGGATACAGTGTAGTATATGGATACGGTGTAGTATATGGATACAGTGCAGTATATGGACAGTGTAGTATATGGATACGGTGCAGTATATGGACAGTGTAGTATATGGATACGGTGCAGTATATGGATACAGTGCAGTATATGGACAGTGTAGTATATGGATACAGTGCAGTATATGGACAGTGTAGTATATGGATACGGTGCAGTATATGGACAGTGTAATATATGGATACGGTGCAGTATATGGATACGGTGCAGTATATGGACAGTGTAATATATGGACAGTGTAGTATATGGATACAGTGCAGTATATGGATGCAATGTAGTATATGGATTCGGTGCAGTATACGTACAGTGTAGTATATGGATGTGGAATAATACATGGGTACAGTGCAGTATATGGATACAGTGCAGTATATGGTTTCGGTGCAGTATATGGACAGTGTAATACATGGACTGTGTAGTATATGGATTCAGTGCAGTATTTGGATACAATGCAGTATATGGACAGTGTAGTATATGGATACAGTGTAGTATATGGATACGGTGTAGTATATGGATACAGTGCAGTATATGGACAGTGTAGTATATGGATACGGTGCAGTATATGGACAGTGTAGTATATGGATACGGTGCAGTATATGGATACAGTGCAGTATATGGATACAGTGCAGTATATGGATACAGTGTAGTATATGAATTCGGTTCAGTATATGGATACAGTGCAGTATATGGATACAGTGTAGTATATGGACAGTGTAGTATATGAATTCGGTTCAGTATATGGATGTGCTGTAATATATGGATGCGGTGTAATATATGGACAGTGTAATATATGGATACGGGGTAGTATATGGATACAGTCTAATATATGGACAGTGTAGTATATGGACAGTGCTCTATATGGATTCAGTGCAGTATATGGATACTGTGTAATATACAGACAGTGTAGTATATGGATTTGGTGCAGTATATGGACCGTGTAGAATATGGACAGTGTTCTATATGGATTTGGTGCAGTATATGGATACAGTGTAGTATATGGATTCGGTGCAGTAAACGGACAATGTAGTATATGTACAATGCAGTATATGGATTCGGTGCAATATATGGATGGGGTGTAATATATGGACACTTTAGTATATGGACAGTATAGTATATAGATTTGATGTAGTATATGGATACAGTGCAGTATATGGATACAGTGTAGTATATGGATACAGTGTAGTATATGGATTTGGTGCAATATATGGATGTGGTGTAATATATGGACAGTGCAGTATATGGATACAGTGTAGTATGTGGATTTGGTGCAGTACATGGATGTGATGTAATATATGGATTCAATGCAGTATATGGACAAAGTAGTATATGGATATAGTGCAGTATATGGATGCATTGTAGTATATGGATTCGGTGCAGTATACGGACAGTGTAATATATGGACGACAGTGTAGTATATGGATTTGGTGCAGTATATGGACCGTGTAGTATATGGACAGTGTTCTATATGGATTTGGTGCAGTATATGGACAGTGTAGTATATGGATTTGGTGCAATATATGGATACAGTGTAGTATATGGATTCGGTGCAGTATACGGACAGTGTCATATATGGACGACAGTGTAGTATATGGATTTGGTGCAGTATATGGACTGTGTAGTATATGGACAGTGTAGTATATGGATACAGTGTAGTATTTGGATACAGTGTAGTATATGGATACAGTGCAGTATATGGATGCAATGTAGTATATGGATTTGGTGCAGTATATGGACTGTGTAGTATATGGACAGTGTAGTATATGGATACAGTGCAGTATATGGATGCAATGTAGTATATGGATTCGGTGCAGTATACGTACAGTGTAGTATATGGATGTGGAATAATACATGGGTACAGTGCAGTATATGGATACAGTGCAGTATATGGTTTCGGTGCAGTATATGGACAGTGTAATACATGGACTGTGTAGTATATGGATTCAGTGCAGTATTTGGATACAATGCAGTATATGGACAGTGTAGTATATGGATACAGTGTAGTATATGGATACGGTGTAGTATATGGATACAGTGCAGTATATGGACAGTGTAGTATATGGATACGGTGCAGTATATGGACAGTGTAGTATATGGATACGGTGCAGTATATGGATACAGTGCAGTATATGGACAGTGTAGTATATGGATACAGTGCAGTATATGGACAGTGTAGTATATGGATACGGTGCAGTATATGGACAGTGTAATATATGGATACGGTGCAGTATATGGATACGGTGCAGTATATGGACAGTGTAATATATGGATACGGTGCAGTATATGGATACAGTGCAGTATATGGACAGTGTAGTATATGGATACGATGCAGTATATGGATTTAGTGCAGTATATGGATACAGTGCAGTATATGGACAGTGTAATATATGGATACAGTGCAGTATATGGACAGTGTAATATATGGATACGGTGCAGTATATGGATACAGTGCAGTATATGGACAGTGTAGTATATGGATACGATGCAGTATATGGATTTAGTGCAATATATGGATACAGTGCAGTATATGGACAGTGTAATATATGGATACAGTGCAGTATATGGACAGTGTAATATATGGATACGGTGCAGTATATGGATACAGTGCAGTATATGGACAGTGTAATATATGGATACGATGTAGTATATGGATACGGTGCATTATATGGATACAGTGCAGTATATGGACAGTGTAATATATGGATACGGTGCAGTATATGGATACAGTGCAGTATATGGACACGGTGCAGTATATGGACACGGTGCAGTATATGGACACGGTGCAGTATATGGACAGTGTAATGTATGGATACGATGCAGTATATGGATTCGGTGCAGTATATGGATACAGTGTAGTATATGGACAGTGTAATATATGGATATGGTGCAGTATATGGACAGTGTAATATATGGATACGGTGCAGTATATGGACAGTGTAGTATATGGATACAGTGTAGTATATGGATAGTGTAGTATATGGACAGTGTAGTATATGGACAGTGTAATATATGGATGCGGTGCAGTATATGGATTTAGTGCAGTATATGGATACGTTGCAGTATATGTACAGTGTAATATATGGATACGGTGCAGTATATGGATTTAGTGCAGTATATGGATACGTTGCAGTATATGGACAGTGTAATATATGGATACGGTGCAGTATATGGATTTAGTGCAGTATATGGATACGTTGCAGTATATGGACAGTGTAATATATGGATACAGTGCAGTATATGGACAGTGTAATATATGGATATGGTGCAGTATATGGATACAGTGCAGTATATGGACACGGTGCAGTATATGGACACGGTGCAGTATATGGACACGGTGCAGTATATGGACAGTGTAATGTATGGATACGATGCAGTATATGGATTCGGTGCAGTATATGGATACAGTGTAGTATATGGACAGTGTAATATATGGATATGGTGCAGTATATGGACAGTGTAATATATGGATACGGTGCAGTATATGGACAGTGTAGTATATGGATACAGTGTAGTATATGGATAGTGTAGTATATGGACAGTGTAGTATATGGACAGTGTAATATATGGATGCGGTGCAGTATATGGATTTAGTGCAGTATATGGATACGTTGCAGTATATGTACAGTGTAATATATGGATACGGTGCAGTATATGGATTTAGTGCAGTATATGGATACGTTGCAGTATATGGACAGTGTAATATATGGATACAGTGCAGTATATGGACAGTGTAATATATGGATACGGTGCAGTATTTGGCTTCTTTAGTTGATCATTGATTTGCTCTTGCACTTTGCGGCTCAGTTTCGGGCCGCTCCCGTTCTGCAGATGATGAGATTTTCTTCTTCCAACAATTAATGCTGAACTTAATTTTATTTTTGATTTTCTGATGCAGATTTTATCTATAGGAGCATGAGGAGTGAAGGCTCAGGGGCCACAAATCAGCGTGGTTTATGGGCTCCTTGGTGAGAAGTGTCAGGGCCGCGCTGATTGATGGCGGTAAGTGAATATCTCACCGTTATTAAATATGTGTCTAAGCGCAAGTGATCGTGTGACAGAGGGAGAAATATGGCGCTCGCCCACTCCAGCATCATCTCATCCTGGGACCGACGCCGTTTACACATCTCAGGTTCGTCTTTTTCATCATAAATTGAGATTTTCTTATTTTTAGGTTTTCATGTGTAATCATGAAATCTGCAGCAAGTCCAAAAGTCGGGGACTGAGAGCAAAGGGCCCCTGGAATGGAGGGGAGATCTGTCCAAAGGGACCGAGAGCGAGGGGCCCCAAGAATGGAGAGGAGATCTGTCCAAAGGGACCGAGAGCGAGGGGCCCCTGGAATGTAGGGGAGATCTGTCCAAAGGGACTGAGAACATGGGGCCCATGGAAAGGGGGAGATCTGTCCAAAGGGACCGAGAGCGAGGGCCCCCAAGAATGGAGAAGAGATCTGTCCAAAGGGACCGAGAGCGAGGGGTCCCAAGAATGGAGGGGAGATCTGTCCAAAGGGACCGAGAGCGAGGGGTCTCAAGAATGGAGGGGAGATCTGTCCAAAGGGACTGAGAGCGAGGGGCCCCAAGAATGGAGGGGAGATCTGTCCAAAGGGACCGAGAGCGAGGGGCCCCAAAAATGTAGGGGAGATCTGTCCAAAGGGACTGAGAGCGAGGGGCCCCAAGAATGGAGGGGAGATCTGTCCAAAGGGACTGAGAACATGGGGCCCATGGAAAGGAGGGGAGATCTGTCCAAAGGGACTGAGAACATGGGGCCCATGGAAAGGAGGGGAGATCTGTCCAAAGGGACTGAGAGCGAGGGCCCCAAGAATGGAGAAGAGATCTGTCCAAAGGGACCGAGAGCGAGGGGTCCCAAGAATGGAGGGGAGATCTGTCCAAAGGGACCGAGAGCGAGGGGTCCCAAGAATGGAGGGGAGATCTGTCCAAAGGGACTGAGAGCGAGGGGCCCCAAGAATGGAGGGGAGATCTGTCCAAAGGGACCGAGAGCGAGGGGCCCCAAAAATGTAGGGGAGATCTGTCCAAAGGGACTGAGAGCGAGGGGCCCCAAGAATGGAGGGGAGATCTGTCCAAAGGGACTGAGAGCGAGGGGCCCCTGGAATGGAGGGGAGATCTGTCCAAAGGGACTGAGACCGAGGGGACCCAAGAATGGAGGGGAGATCTGTCCAAAGGGACTGAGAGCGAGGGGCCCCAAGAATGGAGGGGAGATCTGTCCAAAGGGACCGAGAGCGAGGGGCCCCAAGAATGGAGGGGAGATCTGTCCAAAGGGACTGAGAGCGAGGGGCCCCAAGAATGGAGGGGAGATCTGTCCAAAGGGACTGAGAGCGAGGGGCCCTAAGAATGGAGGGGAGATCTGTGCAAAGGGACCGAGAGCGAGGGGCCCTAAGAATGGAGGGAGATCTGTCCAAAGGGACCGAGAGCGAGGGGCCCTAAGAATGGAGGGAGATCTGTCCAAAGGGACTGAGAGCGAGGGGCCCCAAGAATGGAGGCGAGATCTGTGCAAAGGGACCGAGAGCGAGGGGCCCTAAGAATGGAGGGAGATCTGTCCAAAGGGACCGAGAGCGAGGGGCCCTAAGAATGGAGGGGAGATCTGTCCAAAGGGACCGAGAGCGAGGGGCCCTAAGAATGGAGGGAGATCTGTCCAAAGGGACCGAGAGCGAGGGGCCCTAAGAATGGAGGGAGATCTGTCCAAAGGGACCGAGAGCGAGGGGCTCCAAGAATGGAGGGGAGATCTGTCCAAAGGGACCGAGAGCGAGGGGCCCCAAAAACGTAGGGGAGATCTGTCCAAAGGGACTGAGAGCGAGGGGCCCTAAGAATGGAGGGGAGATCTGTGCAAAGGGACCGAGAGCGAGGGGCCCTAAGAATGGAGGGAGATCTGTCCAAAGGGACCGAGAGCGAGGGGCCCCAAGAATGGAGGAGAGATCTGTCCAAAGGGGCTGAGAGCGAGGGGCCCCAAGAATGGAGGGGAGATCTGTATGAAGGGGCAAAGGACATATCAGTCATCAACACCTGGAGAAGTTATGGATGATCCGGACCCCGGGGTCCACTGAGCTGATGAGAGGAGAGACATGATCCGGTACAGACGTGTGACATGTCACTGGATTAGGGGGACACATGAGCTCATCAGGACAATGGGGCCAGATCTAGTCACACCTGTCAATCCATCACCTCACTGCCCTCCATCCACTGACTCATTCATTAATCCTTTCTATTCATCCATCTGTTCTTCCATCCATCGATTAAACATTCATTCATCCATATATCCAATCCATTCATTTGTCTACCCTTATTTCTGTCCTTCTATCCATCCATCTATCCATCCATACATCCATACATACATTGGTTCTTCTACCCATCCATTTAATCTTCTCTCCATCCATCCATCCATCCTTTGATCCATCTTTCTATCCATCCATTCATCCTACCATTCTTCTCCCTATCCATCCATCCATCCCTCACTCCCTTTATCCTTCTATCCATCCATTCATTCTTCCATTCATCTCTCTGTCTTTCGGGGTCTTCGAGCTTCATGTGACACCACTAGACATTGACACGACGTTGCGAGATGTGGGAACATCATCAGTTCTTCATCTTGATACTTTCTGTAACTTTAAGTTCCCTCTGTCTGTATGAAGACATCACCTTGTTAACCCTGTCATCCCAGCCGTTCCCAGAGGTCTCCCCATTCCTCAGACCCTCAGTAAAGAGGTTTATTGGATCGATCAGGGTCATTGCCAATCTCAATGTGTCATCTGTCACCCAGGCGGTGGCGGAGGGTTTATACCCCCTATCATGGCGCGGAGGGGCTGCTTATCCCATTGATAGGGGGACGATTGACTGCTGGATGCAATTTGTATAGTTGACATGGACCCACTTTACCCCCTTCCCTTTTCCCCTCCACCAGTAATCCTGGGATACAATGTATCCGAGGTGACGGATGGAACGTTTGTAAATATTTGTATCAACAATATTATACTGTGAAATGACCGTGAATCCGAAGATCCGCACAGATCTCTGAGATCTCCAGATATGTCCTGCAGTCACTAAAAAGAGAAAGGGGAAATGTTCATGAAGGAGCAATGACCCTGGGGGGGTAAAGAAAATCAGGGGGGGAATCAGGGAGGGGGGAATGGAGATCCGGTAAGGGTGAAGGTGAGGGTGACAATGAAGGTGAGGGTGACAGTGAGGGTGATGGTGAAGGTGAGGGTGATGGTGTGGGTGACAATAAGGGTGAGGGCGAAAGTGAGGGTGAGGGAGATGGTGAGGGTGACAATGAGGGTGAGGGCAATGGTGAGGGTGATGGTGAGGGTGATGGTGAGGGTTATAATGAGGGTGAGGGTGATGGTGAGTGTGAGAGTGAGGGTGATGGTGAGGGTTATAATGAGGGTGAGGGTGATGGTGAGTGTGAGAGTGAGGGTGATGGTGAGGGTTATAATGAGGGTGAGGGTGATGGTGAGGGTTATAATGAGGGTGAGGGTGATGGTGAAGGTTATAATGAGGGTGAGGGTGATGGTGAAGGTTATAATGAGGGTGAGAGTGATGGTGAGGGTGAGAGTGATGGTGAGGGTGATAATGAGGGTGATAATGAGGGTGATAATGAGGGTGATAATGAGGGTGATAATGAGGGTGAGAGTGAGGGTGATGGTGAGGGTGATAATGAGGGTGAGGGTGATGGTGAGGATGAGAGTGATGGTGGGGTTAGGGTGAAGGTGAGGGTGACGGTAAGGGTGATGATGAGGGTGATGGTGAGAGTGATGGTGATGGTCATGGTGGGGGTGATGGTCAGACTGAGGGTGATGGTGACAATGACGGTGAGGGTGAGGGTGAAGGTGAGAGTGATGGTGAGGGTTAGGGTGAAGGTGAGGGTGACGGTAAGGGTGATGGTGAGAGTGATGGTCATGGTCATGGTGGGGGTGATGGTCAGACTGAGGGTGCTGGTGACAATGACGGTGAGGGTGAGGGTGAAGGTGAGAGTGATGGTGAGGGTGACAATGAGGGTGAGGGTGAAGGTGAGGGTGATGGTGAGGGTGATGGTGAAGGTGACAGAGAGGGCGGGGGTGACCTAAGATATCAATAACTGGAAAGAACATATGACCAGAGCTGCACCCCCTTATCCTTCATGCAGAGATCTGTGCTGAGGCTGAGGATGCAGAGGAGTATTAACTGCTCCAGAGCCTCACTCTGTATATATATGTACCCAGTGACTGCACCAGCAGAATAATGAGTGCAGCTCTGGAGTATAATACAGGAGGTGACTCAGGATCAGTAATGTAATGTATGTACACAGTGACTGCACCAGCAGAATAGTGAGTGCAGCTCTGGAGTATAATACAGGAGGTAACTCAGGATCAGTAATGTAATGTATGTACACAGTGACTGCACCAGCAGAATAGTGAGTGCAGCTCTGGAGTATAATACAGGAGGTGACTCAGGATCAGTAATGTAATGTATGTACACAGTGACTGCACCAGCAGAATAGTGAGTGCAGCTCTGGAGTATAATACAGGAGGTAACTCAGGATCAGTAATGTAATGTATGTACACAGTGACTGCACCAGCAGAATAGTGAGTGCAGCTCTGGAGTATAATACAGGAGGTAACTCAGGATCAGTAATGTAATGTATGTACACAGTGTCTGCACCAGCAGAATAGTGAGTGCAGCTCTGGAGTATAATACAGGAGGTAACTCAGGATCAGTAATGTATGTACACAGTGACTGCACCAGCAGAATAGTGAGTGCAGCTCTGGAGGATAATACAGGAGGTAACTCAGGATCAGTAATGTAATGTATGTACACAGTGACTGCACCAGCAGAATAGTGAGTGCAGCTCTGGAGTATAATACAGGAGGTAACTCAGGATCAGTAATGTAATGTATGTACACAGTGACTGCACCAGCAGAATAGTGAGTGCAGCTCTGGAGTATAATACAGGAGGTAAGTCAGGATCAGTAATGTAATGTATGTACACAGTGACTGCACCAGCAGAATAGTGAGTGCAGCTCTGGAGTATAAAACAGGAGGTAACTCAGGATCAGTAATGTAATGTATGTACACAGTGACTGCACCAGCAGAATAGTGAGTGCAGCTCTGGAGGATAATACAGGAGGTAACTCAGGATCAGTAATGTAATGTATGTACACAGTGACTGCACCAGCAGAATAGTGAGTGCAGCTCTGGAGGATAATACAGGAGGTAACTCAGGATCAGTAATGTAATATATGCACACAGTGACTGCACCAGCAGAATAGTGAGTGCAGCTCTGGAGTATAATACAGGAGGTAACTCAGGATCAGTAATGTAATGTATGTACACAGTGACTGCACCAGCAGAATAGTGAGTGCAGCTCTGGAGTATAATACAGGAGGTAACTCAGGATCAGTAATGTAATGTATGTACACAGTGACTGCACCAGCAGAATAATGAATGCAGCTCTGGAGTATAATACAGGAGGTAACTCAGGATCAGTAATGTAATGTATGTACACAGTGACTGCACCAGCAGAATAGTGAGTGCAGCTCTGGAGTATAATACAGGAGGTAACTCAGGATCAGTAATGTAATGTATGTACACAGTGACTGCACCAGCAGAATAGTGAGTGCAGCTCTGGAGTATAATACAGGAGGTAACTCAGGATCAGTAATGTAATGTATGTACACAGTGACTGCACCAGCAGAATAGTGAGTGCAGCTCTGGAGTATAATACAGGAGGTAACTCAGGATCAGTAATGTAATGTATGTACACAGTGACTGCACCAGCAGAATAGTGAGTGCAGCTCTGGAGGATAATACAGGAGGTAACTCAGGATCAGTAATGTAATGTATGTACACAGTGACTGCACCAGCAGAATAGTGAGTGCAGCTCTGGGGTATAATACAGGAGGTAACTCAGGATCAGTAATGTAATGTATGTACACAGTGACTGCACCAGCAGAATAGTGAGTGCAGCTCTGGAGTATAATACAGGAGGTAACTCAGGATCAGTAATGTAATGTATGTACACAGTGACTGCACCAGCAGAATAGTGAGTGCAGCTCTGGAGTATAATACAGGAGGTAACTCAGGATCAGTAATGTAATGTATGTACACAGTGACTGCACCAGCAGAATAGTGAGTGCAGCTCTGGAGTATAATACAGGAGGTAACTGCATTCATTTAATCTTCTCTTCTTCCATCCATCAGTATATCTAGCTTCCAGTGGTGCAGTCACTATTCTATGGTTACATCATGTCTTATCCTCCAGTCACCTCCAGAGCTGCAGTCACTATTCTGCTGTTACATCATGTCTTATCCTCCAGTCACCTCCAGAGCTGCAGTCTCTATTCTGCTGTTATATTGTGTCTTTTCCCTCAGCCCCTCCTAATCTTCCATTCTTGCTCTGATACTTTCTTCTTCTCACGGTCAGTGACTTGTTTCCTATCCTCTTTTTGTTTTCTTCTGTCTTGTTTTCTGTCCTCTTGTTGTTTTCTCTCCTCTTGTTTTTGTCCTCTTGTTTTCTCTCCTCTTGTTTTTTCTCCTCTTGTTGTTTTCTCTCCTCTTGTTGTTTTCTGTCCTCTTTTTTTGTCCTCTTGTTGTTTTCTGCCCTCTTGTTGTTTTCTGTCCTCTTGTTTTTTGTCCTCTTTTGTTCTCTCCTCTTGTTGTTTTCTCTTCTCTTGTTGTTTTCTGTCCTCTTGTTTTTTCTGTACTCTTGTTTTTTGACCTGTTATTGTTTTCTGTCCTCTTGTTGGTTTCTGCCTTCCTGCTGTTTTCTGCCCTCTTGTTGGTTTCTGTCCTCTTGTTATTTGTCCTCTTATTGTTTTCTGTCCTCTTGTTGTTTTCTCTTTTCTTGTTGTTTTCTGTCCTCTTGTTTTTTTTTCTGTCCTCTTGTTTTCTGCCTCTTGTTGTTTTCTGTCCTCTTGTTGTTTTCTGTCCTCTTGTTGTTTTCTGTCCTCTTGTTTTCTGCCCTCTTGTTGTTTTCTGTCCTCTTGTTTTCTCTCCTCTTGTTGTTTTCTGTCCTATTGTTGTTTTCTCTCCTCTTGTTGTTTTCTGTCCTCTTGTTGTTTTCTGTCCTCTTGTTTTCTGTCCTATTGTTGTTTTCTGTCCTCTTGTTTTCTGTCCTCTTGTTGTTTTCTGTCCTCTTGTTGTTTTCTGCCCTCTTGTTTTCTGTCCTCTTGTTGTTTTCTGCTCTCTTGTTGTTTTCTGCCCTCTTCTTGTTTTCTGCCCTCTTGTTGTTTTCTCTCCTCTTGTTGTTTTCTGCCCTCTTGTTATTTTCTGTCCTCTTGTTTTCTGTCCTCTTGTTGTTTTCTGTCATCTTGTTGTTTTCTGTCCTCTTGTTTTCTGTTCTCTTGTTTTCTGTTCTCTTGTTTTCTCTTCTCTTGTTGTTTTCTGCCCTCTTGTTGTTTTTTGTCCTCTTGTTGTTTTCTGTCCTCTTGTTTTCTGTCCTCTTGTTTTCTGTCCTCTTGTTGTTTTCTCTCCTCTTGTTGTTTCTGTCCTCTTGTTGTATTTTGTCCTCTTGTTGTTTTTTGTTCTCTTGTTGTTTTCTGTCCTCTTGTTTTCTGTCCTTTTGTTGTTTTCTGTCCTTTTGTTGTTTTTCTGTCCTCTTGTTGTTTTCTGCCCTCTTGTTGTTTTCTGTCCTCTTGTTGTTTTTTGTCCTCTTGTTTTCTGTCCTCTTGTTTTCTGTCCTCTTGTTGTTTTCTGTCTTCTTGGTGTTTTTTGTCTTCTTGTTGTTTTCTGTCCTCTTGTTTTCTGTCCTCTTGGTGTTTTCTGTCCTCTTGTTGTTTTTTTGTCCTGTTGTTGTTTTCTGTCCTCTTGTTGTTTTCTCTCCTCTTGTTGTGTTTTCTGACCTCTTGTTTTTTGTCCTCTTTTTGTTTTCTCTCCTCTTGTTGTTTTCTGTCATCTTGTTGTTTTCTGTCCTTTTGTTGTTTTCTGCCATCTTGTTGTTTTCTCTCCTCTTGTTGTTTTCTGTCCTCTTGTTTTCTCTCCACTAGTATTTTTCTGTCCTCTTGTTTTCTCTCCTCTTGTTGTTTTCTGTCCTCTTTTTGTTTTCTCTCCTCTTCATGTTTTCTGTCCTCTTGTTTTCTCTCCTCTTGTTGTTTTCTCTCCTCTTGTTTTCTCTCCTCTTGTTGTTTTCTCTCCTCTTGTTGTTTTCTCTCCTCTTGTTGGTTTCTGTCCTCTTGTTTTCTCTCCTCTTGTTGTTTTCTGTCCTCTTGTTGTTTTCTCTCCTCTTCTTGTTTTCTGTCCTCTTGTTTTCTCTCCTCCTGTTGTTTTCTCTCCTCTTGTTGTTTTCTCTCCTCTTGTCGTTTTCTCTCCTCTTGTTGTTTTCTCTCCTCTTGTTGTTTTCTGTCCTCTTGTTTTCTCTCCTCTTGTTGTTTTCTCTCCTCTTGTTGTTTTTTCTCCTCTTGTTGTTTTCTCTCCTCTTGTTGTTTTCTCTCCTCTTGTTGTTTTCTGCCCTCTTGTTTTCTGTCCTCTTGTTGTTTTCTGTCCTCTTGTTGTTTTCTGTCCTCTTGTTGTTTTCTGTCCTCTTGTTGTTTTCTGCCCTCTTGTTTTCTGTCCTCTTGTTGTTTTCTGCTCTCTTGTTGTTTTCTGCCCTCTTCTTGTTTTCTGCCCTCTTCTTGTTTTCTCTCCTCTTGTTGTTTTCTGCCCTCTTGTTATTTTCTGTCCTCTTGTTATTTTCTGTCCTCTTGTTGTTTTCTGTCCTCTTGTTGTTTTCTGTCCTCTTGTTTTCTGTTCTCTTGTTTTCTGTCCTCTTCTTGTTTTCTGTTCTCTTGTTTTCTCTTCTCTTGTTGTTTTCTCTCCTCTTGTTGTTTCTGTCCTCTTGTTGTTTTTTGTCCTCTTGTTGTTTTTTGTCCTCTTGTTGTTTTCTGTCCTCTTGTTTTCTGTCCTTTTGTTGTTTTCTGTCCTCTTGTTGTTTTCTGCCCTCTTGTTGTTTTCTGCCCTCTTGTTGTTTTCTGTTCTCTTGTTTTCTGTCTCTTCTTGTTTTCTGTTCTCTTGTTTTCTCTTCTCTTGTTGTTTTCTGTCCTCTTGTTGTTTTTTGTCCTCTTGTTGTTTTCTGTCCTCTTGTTTTCTGTCCTCTTGTTGTTTTCTCTCCTCTTGTTGTTTCTGTCTTCTTGTTGTTTTTTGTCCTCTTGTTGTTTTCTGTCCTCTTGTTTTCTGTCCTTTTGTTGTTTTCTGTCCTCTTGTTGTTTTCTGCCCTCTTGTTGTTTTCTGCCCTCTTGTTGTTTTCTGTCCTCTTGTTGTTTTTTGTCCTCTTGTTGTTTTCTGTTCTCTTGTTTTCTGTCCTCTTGTTTTCTGTCCTCTTGTTGTTTTCTGACTTCTTGGTGTTTTTTTGTCCTCTTGTTGTTTTCTGTCCTCTTGGTGTTTTCTGTCCTCTTGTTGTTTTTTTGTCCTCTTGTTGTTTTCTGTCCTCTTGTTGTTTTCTTCCTCTTGTTGTTTTCTGACCTCTTGTTTTTTGTCCTCTTGTTGTTTTCTCTCCTCTTGTTGTTTTCTGTCCTCTTGTTTTCTGTCCTTTTGTTGTTTTCTGCCATCTTGTTGTTTTCTCTCCTCTTGTTGTTTTCTGTCTTCTTGTTTTCTCTCCACTAGTATTTTTCTGTCCTCTTGTTTTCTCTCCTCTTGTTGTTTTCTGTTCTCTTGTTTTCTGTCCTCTTCTTGTTTTCTGTTCTCTTGTTTTCTCTTCTCTTGTTGTTTTCTGTCCTCTTGTTGTTTTTTGTCCTCTTGTTGTTTTCTGTCCTCTTGTTTTCTGTCCTCTTGTTGTTTTCTCTCCTCTTGTTGTTTCTGTCTTCTTGTTGTTTTTTGTCCTCTTGTTGTTTTCTGTCCTCTTGTTTTCTGTCCTTTTGTTGTTTTCTGTCCTCTTGTTGTTTTCTGCCCTCTTGTTGTTTTCTGCCCTCTTGTTGTTTTCTGTCCTCTTGTTGTTTTTTGTCCTCTTGTTGTTTTCTGTTCTCTTGTTTTCTGTCCTCTTGTTTTCTGTCCTCTTGTTGTTTTCTGACTTCTTGGTGTTTTTTGTCCTCTTGTTGTTTTCTGTCCTCTTGGTGTTTTCTGTCCTCTTGTTGTTTTTTTGTCCTCTTGTTGTTTTCTGTCCTCTTGTTGTTTTCTCTCCTCTTGTTGTTTTCTGACCTCTTGTTTTTTGTCCTCTTGTTGTTTTCTCTCCTCTTGTTGTTTTCTGTCCTCTTGTTTTCTGTCCTTTTGTTGTTTTCTGCCATCTTGTTGTTTTCTCTCCTCTTGTTGTTTTCTGTCTTCTTGTTTTCTCTCCACTAGTATTTTTCTGTCCTCTTGTTTTCTCTCCTCTTGTTGTTTTCTCTCCTCTTTTTGTTTTCTCTCCTCTTCTTGTTTTCTGTCCTCTTGTTTTCTCTCCTCTTGTTGTTTTCTGTCCTCTTGTTGTTTTCTCTCCTCTTCTTGTTTTCTGTCCTCTTGTTTTCTCTCCTCCTGTTGTTTTTCTCCTCTTGTTGTTTTCTCTCCTCTTGTTGTTTTCTCTCCTCTTGTTGTTTTCAGTCCTCTTGTTTTTTCTCCTCTTGTTGTTTTCTCTCCTCTTGTTGTTTTCTCTCCTCTTGTTGTTTTTTCTCCTCTTGTTGTTTTCTCTCCTCTTGTTGTTTTCTCTCCTCTTGTTGTTTTCTCTCCTCTTGTTGTTTTCTCTCCTCTTGTTGTTTTCTGTCCTCTTGTTTTCTCTCCTCTTGTTGTTTTCTCTCTCTCTTGTTTTCTCTCCTCTTGTTGTTTTCTGCCCTCTTGTTGTTTTCTCTCCTCTTCTTGTTTTCTCTCTCTTCTTGTTTTCTGTCCTCTTGTTTTCTGTCCTCTTGTTGTTTTCTGTCCTCTTGTTGTTTATTGTCCTCTTGATGTGAGAGGTCTCGCCCCGCACAGTTGCTCGCGGGTGGTGGTGGTTCCTTGTGTCGGGTGTTCTCCCCGGTATCACACTTCACTATGGATTAAGTCCCGGTCCTTTCAGCTGCGTGGTGTCTGTGATGCCGGGTGTTGGCACCGTGCTCCGCCATCCTGTGCCAAGATCCGCGCAGCCATTATCCTGCCGAATAATGAACCCGTCATTCCAGTGAACCCCAGAATCAGCGCAGCGGACGCCCACACTCGCAATCTCAACATGTCGCAATATATGAAATCTCCTCCATCCTCGTCCTCTTTATTGTATCCACTTTCTGCCGTCAGTCACAATCTTGCAATAACTTCTCATTTTGATCATCCAGATGGATCAAAGCTATTAGAGGATGGAAATGGAAGGGTTAAAGTAAAGAGAATACCGCCATACGGTGCCTATATAGTGATCACATATTACAAATAATACTGCCATATAGTGCTGAGGTGAGTGTCCTGCAATACTACGGTCAGTGCCAGAAGATGCTCCATATAACGCTGCCATACATGGCCCATATCTAACAGTGCCATCATAGCGATGCCATACAGTGCCCGAAAAATGCAAATTGTCACTTTTTTTACCATTTTTGCTGCAACATTGTAGATATATACTAATAAAAGTACTTTAGAATGTCTGAAAGATACCGCCATATAGTGATAAACACCAGCCTATGGAGGGTGTACAGGATAGCGCCGTACAGTGCCCAGGTAATAGCGCTATAGAATAGATAATACCGCCATACAGTGCCCAGGTAATAGCGCTATAGAATAGATAATACCGCCATACAGTGCCCAGGTAATAGCGCTATACAATAATTACCTGTCCGTCTTATGACACTGATACCAGAGATTTTGCCACAATAGTTGCAGTTTTGTGCAGTTTTGCAGCGTTTCTGCGTCACTTTACAGCTGGGGAATCCCAGGGAATCCCGGGGGCAGCGTTTCCCCCACAGTCGGTGCGGTTCCCGCGGTCGCGCTCTCTGGCGGCTCCACGCTGCTGCGCTTCCTTTTTATTATTTCTCCACTGTTTTCCGTCTGTCAGAGGTGGAACCAGAGATCAATTGGATGAGTGAAAATCGATTCCTTCAAGGACTGTGAGGATAATTGTCCTGACATCTGGGAGGAGATCTGAGATCTCCCAGGAGAACCCGCACCAGAGCGGAGGATGGAGGCAGAGGACGGAGCGGAGGATGCAGGCAGAGGATGGAGCGGAGGATGGAGGCAGAGGACGGAGCGGAGGATGGAGGCAGAGGACGGAGCGGAGGATGGAGGCAGAGGACGGAGCGGAGGATGGAGGCAGAGGACGGAGCGGAGGATGGAGGCAGAGGACGGAGCGGAGGATGCAGGCAGAGGACGGAGCGAAGGATGGAGGCAGAGGATGGAGCGGAGGATGGAGGCAGAGGACGGAGCGGAGGATGGAGGCAGAGGATGGAGCGGAGGATGGAGGCAGAGGACGGAGCAGAGGATGGAGGCAGAGGACAGAGCAGAGGATGGAGGCAGAGGACGGAGCGGAGGAACAGTGGCAGAGGATAGAACAGAGTCAGAGGCGGCAGAGGACGGAGAAGAGGATGGAATGGAGGAACGGATGCAGATGCGGCAGAGGCTGGCGCGGCTCCGGTAATGAGGGGTCATCATCAGCAAGAAACATCAATCTGTGCTGCAGGACAAGAACTCCAAGTGGAGTATGGTGATTAAAGTGTGAGCTCTGTGGTTCTGTCCCTTTGCGGTCCTCTGTGGTCATCTCCCTCTGCGGTCCTCTCCCTCTGCGGTCCTCTGTGGTCCTCTCCCTCTGTGGCCCTCTCCCTCTGAGGCCCTCTCCCTCTGCGGTCCTCTGTGGTCCTCTCCCTCTGAGGCCCTCTCCTCTGAGGCCCTCTCCCTCTGAGGCCCTCTCCCTCTGCGGTCCTCTGTGGTCCTCTCCCTCTGAGGCCCTCTCCCTCTGAGGCCCTCTCCCTCTGCGGTCCTCTGTGGTCCTCTCCTCTGAGGCCTCTCCCTCTGCGGTCCTCTGTGGTCCTCTCCCTCTGTGGCCCTCTCCCTCTGTGGCCCTCTCCCTCTGTGGTCCTCTGTGGCCCTCTCCCTCTGTGGCCCTCTCCCTCTGCGGTCCTCTCCCTCTGCAGTCCTCTGTGGCCTCTTTCTCTGTGGTCCTCTCTCTCTGCAGTGCTCTGTGGTCCTCTCCTTATGTGGCCCTCTCCCTCTGTGGTCCTCTGTGGCCCTCTCCCTCTGCGGTCTTCTGTGGCCCTCTCCCTCTGTGGTCCTCTCCTTTGCGATCCTCTGTGGCCCTCTCCCTTTGTGATCCTCTACGGTGCTCTGTGGCCCTCTCCCTCTGTGATCCTCTGCGGTCCTCTCCCACTGTGGCCCGCTCCCTCTGAGGTCCTCTGTGGCCTCTCTCTCTGCGGTCCTCTCCCTCTGCTGTCCTCTGCAGTCCTCTCCCTCTGCGGTCCTCCCCCTCTGAGGTCCTCTGTGGCCCTCTCTCTCTGCGGTCCTCTCCCTCTGCGGTGCTCTGTGGTCCTCTCCTCTGTGGTCCTCTCCCTCTGTGGTCCTCTCCCTCTGTGGTCCTCTCCTCTGTGGTCCTCTCCTCTGCTGTCCTCTCCCTTAGCAATCCTCTGTGGTCCTCTCCCTCTGTGATCCTCTGGAGTCCGCTGTGGTCCTTCCCTCTGTGGTCCTCTGTGGTCTTCTCCCTCTGCGGTCCTCTGTGGCGCTCTCCTCTGTGATCATCTGGAGTCTTCTGTGGTCTCTCCCTCTGTGGTCTCTCCCTCTGCAGTCCTCTGTGGCCCTCTCCCTCTGTGATCTCTGCGGTGCTCTGTGGTCCTCTGCCTCTGCGGTCCTCTGTGTCCCTCTCCTCTGTGGTCCTCTGTGGCCCTCTCCCTCTGTGGTCCTCTGTGGCCCTCTCCCTCTGCGGTCCTCTGTGGCCCTCTCCAACTGTGGTCCTCTGTGGCCCTCTCCTCTGCGGTCCTCTGCAGTCCTCGCCCTCTGCGGTCCTCTCCTTCTGTGGTCCTCTGTGGCCCTCTCCTCTGCGGTCCTCTTTGGCCTCTCTGCGGTCCTCTCCCTCTGTGGCCCTCTCCCTCTGCGGTCCTCTGCAGTCCTCATCCCTCTGCAGTCCTCTCCTTCTGTGGTCCTCTGTGGCCCTCTCCCTCTGCGGTCCTCTCCCTCTGTGGTCCTCTTCCTCTGTGGTACTCTCCCTCTGTGATCCTCTGCGGTCCTCTATGGTCCTCTCCTCTGTGATTCTCTCCCTCTGTGGTCCTCTGCAGTCCGCTGTGGTCCTCTGTGGTACTCTCCCTCTGTGGTCCTCTCCTTTCGGTGCTCTGTGGTCCTCTGTGTCCCTCTCCCTCTGTGTTCCTCCCCCTCTGTGGTCCTCTCCTCTGTGGTCCTCTCCTCTGTGGTCCTCTCCCTCTGTGGTCTCTGTGGCCCTCTCTCCCTCTCTGGTCCTCTGTGGTCCTCTCCCTCTGCGGTCAGCTCCTCTGTGGTCCTCTCCCTCTGTGGTCCTCTGTGGTCCTCTCCCTCTTGGTCCTCTGCGGTCCTCTCTCTGCGGTCAGCTCCCTCTGTGGTCCTCTCCCTCTGTGGTCTCTGTGGTCCTCTCCTCTCTGGTCCTCTGTGGTCCTCTCCCTCTGTGGTTCCTCTCCTTCTGCGTTCCTCTGTGGTTCTCTACCTCTGTGGTCCTCTCCTCTGTGATCCTCTGCCTCTGCGGTCCTCTGTTGTCTGTGTGGTCCTCTCCCTCTGTGGTCCTCTGCGGTCCTCTCCTCTGCGGTCAGCTCCCTCTGTGGTCCTCTCCTCTGTGGTCCTCTGTGGTCCTCCCCCTCTCTGGTCCTCTGTGGTCCTCTCCCTCTGTGGTCCTCTCCTTCTGTGGTCCTCTGTGGTCTCTCCCTCTCTGGTCCTCTGCGGTCCTCTCCCTCTGCGGTCAGCTCCCTCTGTGATCCTCTCCCTCTGTGGTCCTCTGTGGTCCTCTCCCTCTCTGGTCCTCTGCGGTCCTCTCCCTCTGCGGTCAGCTCCTCTGTGGTCCTCTCCCTCTGTGGTCCTCTGTGGTCCTCTCCTCTCTGGTCCTCTGTGGTCCTCTCCTTCTGCATTCCTCTGTGGTTCTTACCTCTGTGGTCCTCTCCTCTGTGATCCTCTCCTTCTGAGGTCCTCTGTGAGCCTCTTTTTCTGCGGTCGCTGTGGTCCTCTCCTCTGTGATTCTCTGTGTCCTCTCCTCTGCGGTCCTCTGTGGTCCTCTGTGGTCCTCTCCCTCTGCGGTCCTCTGTGGTCCTCTGTGGTCCCTCTCCTCTGCGGTCCTCTGTGGTCCTCTCCCTCTGTGATCCTCTGCCTCTGCAGTCCTTGCGGTCCTCTGTTGTCCTCTCCTCTGCGGTCTGCTGTGATCCTCTCCCTCTGTGATCCTCTCCTTCTGAGGTCCTCTGTGGTCCTCTGCGGTCCTTTCCCTCTGTGATCCTCTGTGGTCCTTCCCTCTGATACTCTACATACACAAACCGCGCTCTGATACTCTACATACAGGATCCGCTCTCATACTCTACATACAGGAGCCACTCTCATACTCTACATACAGGAGCCGCACTCTGATACTCTACATACGTGAGCTGCACTCTGATATTCTACATACACGAGCGCTCTGATACTCTGCATACAGGAGCGCTCTCATACTCTACATACAGGAGCCGCGCTCTGATACTCTACATACACGAGCCGCTCTGATACTCTACATACAGGAGCCGCTCTCATACTTACATACAGGAGCGCGCTCTGATACTCTACATACGTGAGCTGCACTCTGATACTCTACATACACGAGCCACGCTCTGATACTCTACATACAGGAGCCGCTCTAATACTCTACATATACGAGCCGCGCTCTAATACTCTACATACATGAGCCAAGCTCTGATACTCTACATACGCGAGCTGCTCTCTGATACTCTACATACAAGAGCCGCTCTCATACTGTACATACATGAGCCGCTCTGATACTCTATATACATGAGCCAAGCTCTGATACTCTACTTTACAGGAGCCGCTCTGATACCTACATACAGGAACCGCACTTGATACTCTAATACATGAGCCGCTTTCATACTCTACATTCACGAGTCGTGCTCTCATAATGTACATACAGGAGCCGCACTCTGATACTCTACATACACGAGCCGCTCTCACACTCTACATACATGAGCCGCGCTCTGATACTCTACATACATGAGCGCTTTTCATACTCTACATACACGAGTCGTGCTCTCATAATGTACATACAGGAGCCGCACTCTGATACTCTACATACACGAGCCGCTCTCATACTTACATACAGGAGCCGCACTCTGATACTTTACATACACGAGCCGCGCTCTGATACTCTACATACACGAGCCGCGCTCTGATACTCTACATACATGAGCGCGCTCTGATACTCTTCACACATGAGCCATGCGCTGTTACTCTACATACAGGAGCCGCGCTCTGATACTCTACATAAACGAGCGACTCTCATACTCTACATACACGAGCCGCGCTCTGATATCTGCATACATGAGCCGCTCTATACTCTACATAAATGAGCCGCTCTCATACTCTACATACAGGAGCCACGCTCTGATACTCTACATAGAGGAGCTGCACTCTGATACTCTACATACAAGAGCCGCGCTCTCATACTCTACATACAGGAGCTGCACTCTGATACTCTACATACAGGAGCCGCACTCAGTTACTCTACATACACGAGCCGCGCTCTGATACTCTACATACAGGAGCCGCGCTCTGATACTCTACATACAGGAGCCGCTCTGTTACTCTACATACACAAGCGCGCTCTGATACTCTACATACATGAGCCATGCGCTGATACTCCACATACACGAGCCGCGCTATGATACTCTACATACATGAGCCATGCGCTGATACTCACATACACGAGCCGTGCTCTGATACTCTACAATAAACGAGCCGGGCTCTGATATTCTACATACAGGAGCCCCGCTCTGATACTCTACATACATGAGCCGCTCTCATACTCTACATAAATGAGCCGCTCTGATACTCTACATACAGGAGCCACGCTCTGATACTCTTCATACGTGAGCTGCACTCTGATACTACTACAGGAGCCGCGCTTCCATATCTACATAAAGGAGCCGCACTCTGATACTCTACATACACGAGCCGCTTGATACTCTACATACAGAGCCGATCTGATACTCTACATACAGGAGTGCTCTGATACTCTACATACAGGAGCTGCTCTGATACTCTACATACACAAGCCGCTCTGATACTTAATAACGAGCGCTCTGATACTCTACATACACGAGCTGCACTCAGATACTCTACATACAGGAGTGCTCTGATACTCTACATACACGAGCCGCTCTGATACTTACATACAGGAGCCGCACTCTGATACTCTACATACAGGAGCCGCTCTGATACTCTACATACACGAGCCGCTCTGATACTCTACATACACGAGCCGCTCTGATACTCTACATACAGGAGCCCCGCTCTCATATCTACATACACGAGCCGCTCTCGTACTCTACATACAGGAGCCGCGCTCTATACTCTACATACACGAGCTGCACTCTGATACTTACATACAGGAGCCGCTCTGATACTCTACATACAGGAGCCGCGCTCTGATTATCTACGTACCGAGCCGCTCTGATACTCTACATACAGGAGCCGCTCTGATACTCTAACAGGAGCCGCGCTCTGATACTCTACATACAGGAGCCGCTCTGATACTCTACATACAGGATCCTCTCTCATACTCTACATACCCCGAGCCGCTCTGATACTCTACATACAGGAGCCGTGCTCTGATACTCTACATACACGAACCGCTCTGATACTCTACATACAGGAGCCGCGCTCTGATTACTCTACATACAGGAGCCGCTCTGATACTCTACATACAGTAGCCACTCTTTATACTCTACATACAGGAGCCGCGCTTGATACTCTACATACAGGAGCCCCTCTGATACTCTACATACAGGAGCCGCTCTTTTATACTCTACATACAGGAGCCGCTCTGATACTTACATACACGAGCCGCTCTGATACTCTACATACAGGAGCCGCGCTCTGATACTCTACATTACAGGAGCCCCTCTGATACTCTACATACACGAGCCGCTCTGATACTCTACATACACGAGCCGCTCTGATACTCTACATACAGGAGCCGCGCTCTGATACTTACATACAGGAGCGCTCTGATACTCTACATACACGAGCCACTTGATACTCTACATACACGAGCCGCTCTGATACTCTAATACAGGAGCCGCGCTCTGATATCTACATACAGGAGCCTCTCTGATAACTCTACATACACGAGCCGCTCTGATACTCTACATACACGAGCCGCTCTGATACTCTACATACACGAGCCGCTCTGATACTCTACATACAGGAGCCACTCTGATACTCTACATACACGAGCTTGCACTCAGATACTCTACATACAGGAGCCACACTCTGATACTCTACATACACGAGCGCTCTGATACTCTACATACACGAGCCGCTCTGATACTCTACATACACGAGCCGCACTGATACTCTACATACACGAGCCGCTCTGATACTCTGCATACACGAGCCGCTCTGATACTCTACATACATGAGCCGCGCTTGATACTCTACATACAGGAGCAGCGCTCTGATATCTACATACACGAGCTGCTCTCATACTCTACATACACGAGCCGCACTCTGATACTCTACATACAGGAGCCGCTTGATACTCATACATACAGGAGCCGCTTGATACTCTACATACACGAGCCGCTTGATACTCTACATACCAGGAGCCGCTTGATATCTACATACACGAGCCGCTCTGATACTCTACATACAGGAGCCTCTTTTGATACTCTACATACACGAGCGCTCTGATACTTACATACACGAGCCGTTGATACTCTACATAATGAGCCGCGCTTGATACTCTACTACAGAGCAGCGTTGATACTTACTACACGAGCTGCTCTCTACTCTACATACCGAGCCGCACTCTGATACTCTTACAACAGGAGCGCTTGATACTCTACATACAGGAGACCGCTCTGATAATCTACTACCGAGCCGCTCTGATATCTACATACAGGAGCCGCTCTGAAACTCATACATACGAGCCGCTCTGATACTCTAATACAGGAGCCTCTTGATACTTATACGTATCAGAGCGGTCGTTTATCAGAGCGCTCGTTGGGATCAGAGGGTCTGTATGTAGAGTATCAAGCGCTTGTTGGAGTATCAGAGGCTCCTGTATGTAGAGTATCAGAGGCCTCTGTATGAGAGTATCAGGCGGCTCTGTATGTAGAGTATAGAGGGCTTAGTAGATTAAGGCGGCTCGTGTATGTAGATATAGAGCGCTCTGTATTAATGTATCAAGCGAGCTCTGTATGTAGAGTATCTAAGCGCGGCTCTGTATGTAGAGTATCAGAGCGGCTCTGGTATGCTAGAGTATCAGAGCGGCTCGGTATGTAGAGTATCAGAGCGGCTCGTGTATGTAGAGTATCAGAGCGGCTCGTGTATGTAGAGTATCAGAGCGGCTCTGTGTATGTAAAATATCAGAGTGGGGTCCTGTATGTAGAGTATCAGAGTGCGGCTCGTGTATGTAGAGTAATCAGAGCGGCTCTGTATGTAGAGTATCAGAGGCGCTCGTGTATGTAGAGTATCAGAGCGGCTCGTTTTATGTAGAGTATCAGAGCGGTCTCGTGTATGTAGAGTATCAGAGCGGCTCCTGTATGTAGAGTATCAGAGCGGCTCCTGTATGTAGAGTATCAGAGCGGCTCGTGTATGTAGAGTATCAGAGTGGCTCGTTATGTAGATATCAGATGCGGCTCTGTTATGTAGAGTATCAGAGCGGCTCCTGTATGTAGAGTATCAGATGCGGCTCGTGTATGTAGAGTATCAGAGCAGGCTCGTGTTATGTAGAGTATCAGAGCGGCTCGTGTATGTAGAGTATCAGAGCGGCTCCTGTATGTAGAGTATCAGGCGGCTCGTGTATGTAGAGTTTCAGAGCGGCTCCTGTATGTAGAGTATCAGAGCGGCTCGTGTATGTAGAGTATCAGAGCGGCTCCTGTATGTAGAGTATCAGAGGCGGCTCCTGTATGTAGAGTATCAGAGTGGGCTGTTGTATGTAGAGTATCAGAGCGGCTCTGTATGTAGAGTATCAGAGCGCGCTCCTGTATGTAGAGTATCAGAGCGCGCTCTGTATGTAGAGTATCAGAGCGGCTCGTGTATGTAGAGTATCAGAGCGGCTCGTGTATGTAGAGTATCAGAGAGGCTCCTGTATGTAGAGTATCAGAGCGGCTCGTGTATGTAGAGTATCAGAGCGGGCTCCTGTATGTAGAGTATCAGAGCGGCTCGTGTATGTAGAGTATCAGAGCGGCTCTGTATGTAGAGTATCAGAGCGGCTCCTGTATGTAGAGTATCAGAGTGCGGCTCGTGTATGTAGAGTATGAGAGCAGCTCGTGTATGTAGAGTATCAGAGACGCTGCTCCTGTATGTAGAGTATCGAGCGCGGCTCATGTATGTAGAGTATCAGAGCGGCTCGTGTATGAGAGTATCAGAGCGGCTCGTGTATGTAGAGTATCAGAGTGCGGCTCGTGTATGTAGAGTATCAGAGCGGCTCGTGTATGTAGAGTATCAGAGCGGCTCGTGTATGTAGAGTATCAGAGTGTGGCTCTGTATGTAGAGTATCAGAGTGCAGCTCGTGTATGTAGAGTATCAGAGTGCTCTGTATGTAGAGTATCAGAGCGGCTCGTGTATGTAGAGTATCAGAGCGGCTCGTGTATGTAGAGTATCAGAGCGGTCCTGTATGTAGAGTATCAGAGAGGCTCCTGTATGTAGAGTATCAGAGCGCGGCTCCTGTATTTTAGAGTATCAGAGCGGCTCGTGTATGTAGAGTATCAGAGTGGGCTCGTGTATGTAGAGTATCAGAGCGGCTCCTGTATGTAGAGTATCAGAGCGCGGCTCCTGTATGTAGAGTATCAGAGCGGCTCGTGTATGTAGAGTATCAGAGCGGCTCTGTGTATGTAGAGTATCAGAGAGGCTCCTGTATGTAGAGTATCAGAGCGCGGCTCCTGTATGTAGAGTATCAGAGCGGCTCGTGTATGTAGAGTATCAGAGCGGCTCTGTATGTAGAGTATCAGAGCGCGGCTCCTGTATGTAGAGTATCAGAGCTGGCTCCTGTATGTAGAGTATCAAGCGCGGCTCCTGTATGTAGAGTATCAGAGTGGCTACTTGTATGTAGAGTATCAGAGCGGCTCCTGTATGTAGAGTATCAGAGCGCGGCTCCTGTATGTAGAGTATCAGAGCGGTTCGTGTATGTAGAGTATCAGAGCACGGCTCCTGTATGTAGAGTATCAGAGCGGCTCTGATAGTATGGAGAGATGATTAGAGTACGAGCGGCTCCTGTATGTAGAGTATCAGAGCGCGGCTCTGTATGTAGAGTATCAGAGCGGCTCCTGTATGTAGAGTATCAGAGCGGCTCCTGTATGTAGATATCAGAGCGCGGCTCCTGTATGTAGAGTATCAGGCGGCTCCTGTATTGTAGAGTATCAGAGTGCGGCTCCTGTATGTAGGTATCAGAGCGCGGCTCGGTATGTAGAGTATGAGAGCCGGCTCGTGTATGTAGAGTATCGAAGCGCGGCTCGTGTATGTAGAGTATCAGAGCGGCTCGTGTATGTAGAGTATCAGAGCGGGCTCGTGTATGTAGAGTATCAGAGCTGGCTCTGTATGTAGAGTATCTAGAGTCGCGGCTCCTGTATGTAGAGTATCAGATGCGGCTCTGTATGTAGAGTATCAGAGGCGGCTCCTGTAGTAGAGTATCAGAGGCAGCTCTGTATGTAGAGTATCAGAGCGGCTCGTGTATTGTAGAGTATCAGAGCGGCTGTGTATGTAGTGTATCAGAGTCGCTCCTGTTAGTAGAGTATCAGAGCAGCTCGTGTATGTAGAGTATCAGAGCGGCTCCGTGTATGTAGAGTATCAGAGCGGCTCGTGTATGTAGAGTATCAGAGCGCGGCTCCTGTATGTAGAGTATGGAGAGCGCGGCTCCTGTATGTAGAGTATCAGAGGCAGCTCACGTATGAAAGATCAGAGCGTGCTCTGTATGTAGAGATCAGGGCTCATTTATGAAGAGTATGAGAGCGGGTCATGTATGTAAGGTATCAGAGCGCGGCTCCTGTTTTGTAAAAATATCAGAGCCCGGCTCGTTTATGTTAGATATCAGAGCACGGCTCGTGTATGGTTGGAGTATCAGCGCATGGCTCATGTATGGGAGAGTATCATAGCGCGGCTCTGTATGTGGAGTAACAGCGCATGGCACATGTATGTAGAGTATCAGAGCGCGGCTTGTGTATGTAGAGTATCAGAGCGGCTCCTGTATGTAGAGTATCAGAGCGCGGCTCCTGTATGTAGAGTATCAGAGCGCGGCTCCTGTATGTAGAGTATCAGAGCGCGGCTCCTGCATTTAGAGTATCAGAGTGCGGCTCCTGTATGTAGAGTATCAGAGTGCGGCTCCTGTTCGTAGAGTATCAAGCAGCTCGTGTATGTAGAGTATCAGAGCGGCTCCTGTATGTAGAGTATCAGAGCGCGGCTCCTGTATGTAGAGTATCAGAGCGCGGCTCCTGTATGTAGAGTATCAGAGCGCGGCTCCTGTATTTAGAGTATCAGAGTGCGGCTCCTGTATGTAGTAATATCAGAGCCCGGCTCGTTTATGTAGAGTATCAGAGCACGGCTCGTGTATGTAGAGTATCATAGCGCGGCTCGTGTATGTGGAGTATCAGAGCGGTCTCGTGTATGTAAGTATCAGAGCGCGGCTCGTGTATGTAGAGTATCAGCGCATGGCTCATGTATGTAGAGTATCAGAGCGCGGCTCGTGTATGTAGAGTATCAGAGCGGCTCCTGTATGTAGAGTATCAGAGCGTGGCTCGTGTATGTAGAGTATCAGAGTGCAGCTCACGTATGTAGAGTATCAGAGCGCGGCTCCTGTATGTAGAGTATGAGAGCGGCTCCTGTATGTAGAGTATCAGAGCGGCTCGTGTATGTAGAGTATCAGAGCGCGGCTCCTGTATGTAGAGTATGAGAGCGGCTCCTGTATGCAGAGTATCAGAGCGGCTCGTGTATGTAGAATATCAGAGTGCAGCTCACGTATGTAGAGTATCAGAGTGCGGCTCCTGTATGTAGAGTATGAGAGTGGCTCCTGTATGTAGAGTATGAGAGCGGATCCTGTATGTAGAGTATCAGAGCGCGGTTTGTGTATGTAGAGTATCAGAGGGAGAGGACCACAGAGGATCACAGAGGGAAAGGACCGCAGAGGACCACAGAGGACCTCAGAAGGAGAGGATCACAGAGGGAGAGGATCACAGCAGACCGCAGAGGGAGAGGACAACAGAGGACCGCAGAGGACTGCAGAGGCAGAGGATCACAGAGGGAGAGGACCACAGAGGACCGCAGAGGGAGAGGACCACAGAGGACCACAGAGGACCGCAGAGGGAGAGGACCACAGAGGACCACAGAGGACCGCAGAGGGAGAGGACACAGAGAATCACAGAGGGAGAGGACCACAGCGGACCGCAGAAAAAGAGGCTCACAGAGGACCTCAGAAGGAGAGGATCACAGAGGGAGAGGACCACAGAGGTAGAGAACCACAGAGGAATGCAGAAGGAGAGGACCACAGAGGACCAGAGAGGGAGAGGACCACAGAGGACCACAGAGGGAGAGGACCACAGAGGGAGCTGACCGCAGAGGGAGAGGACCGCAGAGGACCAGAGAGGGAGAGGACCACAGAGGACCACAGAGGGAGAGGATCACAGAGGGAGCTGACCGCAGAGGGAGAGGACCGCAGAGGACCAGAGAGGGAGAGGACCACAGAGGACCACAGAAGGAGAGGACCACAGAGGGAGAGGACCACAGAGGACCAGAGAGGGAGAGGACCACAGAGGACCACAGAGGGAGAGGACCACAGAGGGAGCTGACCGCAGAGGGAGAGGACCGCAGAGGACCACAGAGGGAGAGGACCACACAGGACAACAGAGGACCGCAGAGGCAGAGGATCACAGAGGGAGAGGACCACAGAGGTAGAGAACCACAGAGGAACGCAGAAGGAGAGGACCAAGAGGGAGAGGACCACAGAGGACCAGAGAGGGAGAGGACCACAGAGGACCACAGAGGGAGAGGACCACAGAGGGAGCTGACCGCAGAGGGAGAGGACCGCAGAGGACCAGAGAGGGAGAGGACCACAGAGGACCACAGAGGGAGAGGACCACAGGGAGCTGACCGCAGAGGGAGAGGACCACAGAGGACAGAGAGGGAGAGGACCACAGAGGACCACAGAGGGAGAGGACCACAGAGGGAGAGGACCACAGAGGGAGAGGACCACAGAGGGAGAGGAACACAGAGGAGAGGGACACAGAGGACCACAGAGCACCGAAGAGGGAGAGGACCACAGAGGGAGAGTACCACAGAGGACCACAGCGGACTGCAGAGGACCACAGAGGGAGAGAATCACAGAGGGAGAGGACCATAGAGGACCGCAGAGGATCACAGAGGGAGAGTACCACAGAGGAAGAGGACCACAGAGGGAGAGGACCGCAGAGGAGAGGGCCACAGAGGACCACAGAAGGAGAGGACTGCAGAGGGAGAGGACTGCAGAGGACCGCAGAGGGAGAGGGCCACAGAGGGAGAGGACCGCAGAGAGGGCCAAAGAGGACCGCAGAGGGAGAGGGCCACAGAGGACCACAGAAGGAGAGGACCGCAGAGGGCGAGGACTGCAGAGGACCGCAGAGGGAGAGGGCCACAGAGGACCACAGTTGGAGAGGGCCACAGAGGACCGCAGAGGGAGAGGGCCACAGAGGACCACAGAGGGAGAGGGCCACAGAGGACCACAGAGGGAGAGGGACACAGAGGACCGCAGAGGCAGAGGACCACAGAGCACCGCAGAGGATCACAGAGGGAGAGGGCCACAGAGGACTGCAGAGGGAGAGGACCACAGAGGGAGAGGACCACAGAAGACTCCAGATGATCACAGAGGGAGAGCGCCACAGAGGACCGCAGAGGGAGAAGACCACAGAGGACCACAGAGGGAGAGGACCACAGCGGACTCCAGAGGATCACAGAGGGAGAGGACCACAGAGGATTGCTAAGGGAGAGGACAGCAGAGGGAGAGGACCACAGAGGGAGAGGACCACAGAGGGAGAGGACCACAGAGGGAGAGGACCACAGAGGGAGAGGACCACAGAGCACCGCAGAGGGAGAGGACCGCAGAGAGAGAGGGCCACAGAGGACCTCAGAGGGAGAGGACCGCAGAGGGAGAGGACTGCAGAGGACAGCAGAGGGAGAGGACCGCAGAGAGAGAGGGCCACAGAGGACCTCAGAGGGAGCGGGCCACAGTGGGAGAGGACCGCAGAGGATCACAGAGGGAGAGGGCCACAGAGCACCGTAGAGGATCACAAAGGGAGAGGGCCACAGAGGATCGCAAAGGGAGAGGACCACAGAGGGAGAGGGCCACAGAAGACCGCAGAGGGAGAGGGCCACAGAGGACCACAGAGGGAGAGGGCCACATAAGGAGAGGACCACAGAGCACTGCAGAGAGAGAGGACCACAGAGAAAGAGGGCCACAGAGGACTGCAGAGGGAGAGGACCGCAGAGGGAGAGGGCCACAGAGGGAGAGGGCCACAGAGGACCACAGAGGGAGAGGGCCACAGAGGGAGAGGGCCACAGAGGGAGAGGACCACAGAGGACCGCAGAGGGAGAGGGCCTCAGAGGGAGAGGACCACAGAGGACCGCAGAGGGAGAGGGCCTCAGAGGGAGAGGGCCTCAGAGGGAGAGGACCACAGAGGACCGCAGAGGGAGAGGGCCTCAGAGGGAGAGGGCCTCAGAGGGAGAGGGCCTCAGAGGGAGAGGACCACAGAGGACCGCAGAGGGAGAGGGCCTCAGAGGGAGAGGGCCACAGAGGGAGAGGACCACAGAGGACCGCAGAGGGAGAGGACCGCAGAGGGAGATGACCACAGAGGACCGCAAAGGGACAGAACCACAGAGCTCACACTTTAATCACCATACTCCACTTGAGTTTTGTCCTGACACAGATTGATGTTTCTTGCTGATGAATGACCCCTCATTACCGGAGCCGCGCCAGCCCCTCTGCCGCATCTGCATCCTTCTCCAAATTTCCATCCTCTTCTTGTCCTCTGGCCCCCTGCCTTTCCTTCTCTTTTAATCCTCCGCCACCCTTTCCCTTCCCGCTCCGTCCTCTGCCTTCCATCTCCGCCTGTCCTCTGCCTCCATCCCTGCTCCGTCCTCTGCCTCCATCCTCCGCTCCCTCCCTTGCCTCCATCCTCCGCTCCGTCCCTGCCGCAAACCATCCGTCCGCTCCATCCTCTGCCCCCATCCTTCGCTCCGTCCTCTGCCTGCCATCCTCCGCTCCCTCCTCTGCCTCCATCCTCCCGCTCCCTTTCCCCTGCCTCCATCCCCGCTCCGTCCTCGCTCCTCCTCCTCCCTCCGTCCTCTGCCTCCTCCTCCCTTTTCCTCCTCTGCCTCCACCCCGCCCATCCTCTGCCTGTTCCGCTCCGCCTTGCCTCCATCCTCCGCTCGTCGGGGTTCTCCTGGGAATTTTAACCCCGA
>JARQOC010000004.1:621925141-622032641 GCA_033576535.1 Allobates femoralis
CGTGCAATTTTGCTTCTAGTTAATTAACAGATCCCTAATTACACATTTCCTCACTCCAAGCACAGAGGGGGCCCAAAGGGAGGGATTCAAGGCCACCCGCCAGGAATTAGCAAAAACCAGTTGTTTTAAGACTAATGTTCCAAGAGGAGAAGGAGAGAAAAAACCAAATGTCCTTTGGGGCTCCGGCGGGGGCCCCGCCGGGGGCGTTTAAACTTCATATCTGATCCTTTATCTGGGGCCCCGGGGAAACATTTGAGTTTTTTGCATTTTTCAATTTATTTTTGACGATGAAATTTAAAGCTTTGACCCCCTGGAAAGTGGCAAAAACTTAAGATCATGGGCTCCCGATGCAAAAGCTCCAATGGGGCCCCCAATTATTGCAATTTTTAAAAGGGGCACGGGTCTTTTTAAAAAAGCAAGAGAGTTTTTTGGGGGCCCCTGGGGCTCCGGGGCCCGGGGGGATTCCCAGAATGTCAGACTGGGCCCAAGGGGGATGTCTGGCATAACACAGAGGTTACAACGGGGGTATAAAGGGGGGAGGAAGACCTGATTATACGAACGGAGGATGGGCCCCCCCTCCTGACACTAACCTATGTCTGTACTTGTCTCCCCAAAAACCCCAAGCGGGTCCTTCCCCCCCTAAACCCCCATCGCCTGCCCCCGGCTGCTCTTCACTCACCCGGGCTAGTTCTTCCTGACACTAACCTATTCTGTACTCTGTTTCTCCCTAACACCCTAACGGGCCCCTTCCCCCCCATCCACCCTTCCCTGGTTGTCCTTCACTCACCCGTCTAGTTCTTCCTGACACTTTCCTAGCTGCACCCCGTGCCCCAACACCCTAAGCGGGTCCTTTTTTCCCCCCATCACTCGCTTGGGCCCTGGCTGCTCTTCACTCACTGTTAGTTTTTTCCCGACACTAAACCCGTAAACTGTGTCTGCACCCTGCATTCCCCAAATCCCTAAGTTGGCCCTTTTCCCCCACCATCACGTTTATAGTCCCCCGGGTGTCTCTCCAATCATTTTTTCTACTAGTTCCGGGCACATCCCCTTTTTCGGGACTCTGGCTCCCAACATCCCTAAGGGGGGCCTTCCCCACCGCTATAGTCCCTAGTCCCCCGGCTGTTCCCCTCCCATTACTCCCCGTCTACTAATTCCTGACACTAAAGTGTGTCCCGCACCCCCGCACTCCCTACATACCTAAAGGGTCCTTCCCCCCAACCCTCACGTTCATAGTCCCTGGAGTCTTTTTACCATTCTGTCCCACTAGTTCCCGACACTATCCTTTGTGTTTTCCCCCTCCCCCCCCGTGGGTCCCAACATCCCTAAGCCGGGCCTTCCCTACCCCCATCACGTCCCTATCCCCCGGCTGTCTCCCACTCACCCGTCCCAGCTGTCTAATGTTAAAGGCCCCAGTGTCACCTCACAATATTTTCCCAAAAAAGGGGAATAAAGCAAAAGAATAAACTACTTTTAAGGGTACAGCCAGACACCAGGACTGCAGGCAAAAAGGACTCCACAACTACAAAGGGAAGCTTCCTTCCTCCAGGGCGGTCAGAATAGAAAGAATCTATTACCGTCATCAGAAGATGGATTATGTGACTATTTAAAGGGAGGGGGAGTGGTCACAAACCAGCTACACCTGAGAAGAACTAACCAGGAGCTACCAGCAAGGAAAATGACATTAACCCTGGCTACACCAAAAGAAAGCAATCATCACAATTAAATCCAGAGCTCACAAGTTTATGTGAAACTCAGATCCCAGAGCTGTCACAGTCCCCTAATGATGGGAGATACTCGTGACACGGAAGGACTGAAGTGTGTCCGGTCCTATGGTGGGAGCAAGTGCAAATGTATGTCTTAAATGAGTATGATATCATCATGAGGGATAATGATGGGGGATGTAGTGGTACCTCCGGCCTCGGCTCATGCACTGTTAGTCCCCTGTAGGTGGATGATGGGGGATGTAGTAGCTCCGGCCTCGGCTGGCGCAGTCTCCTGGTAGGAGAAGCCATTAGTGATGTTCTGTTCCATTAGATCGATGCCACTAATGCTCCCACCATAGAGACGTCTCCGTCCTCCGCTGTCACCGCTCACGACTCCGCCACCACCGCACACAATAAACACAAATCTCCTCCCGGATCCGATCAATAATCAGCAGCTTCAGGGACAGAAACATTGGATATATCACATGTGCTGGAAAGTAAGTGCACCCCCCCTGGAATTATCAACCTGTTCCATCACCTAGAAATGTATCAAAAATACAAGGCCCACATCACTGTGTGTTATTGTTCTGTATCAGCTGAACATGGTGAGGAAGGGCATCTCCACATGGTGAGGAAGGGCATCGCCACATGGTGAGGAAGGGCATCGCCGCATGGTGAGGAAGGGCATCGCCACATGGTGAGGAAGGACATCGCCACATGGTGAGGAAGGGCATCACCACATGGTGAGGAAGGGCATCGCCGTATGTGAGGAAGGGCATCGCCGCATGTGAGGAAGGGCATCGCCACATGGTGAGGAAGGGCATCTCCACATGGTGAGGAAGGGCATCGCCACATGGTGAGGAAGGGCATCGCCGCATGGTGAGGAAGGGCATCGCCACATGGTGAGGAAGGACATCGCCACATGGTGAGGAAGGGCATCACCACATGGTGAGGAAGGGCATCGCCGCATGGTGAGGAAGGGCATCGCCGCATGTGAGGAAGGGCATCGCCGCATAGTGAGGAAGGGCATCGCCACATGGTGAGGAAGGGCATCGCCGCATGGTGAGGAAGGGCATCGCCGCATGGTGAGGAAGGGCATCGCCGCATGTGAGGAAGGGCATCGCCGCATGGTGAGGAAGGGCATCGCCACATGGTGAGGAAGGGCATCGCCGCATGGTGAGGAAGGGCATCACCACATGGTGAGGAAGGGCATCACCACATGGTGAGGAAGGGCATCGCCGTATGTGAGGAAGGGCATCACCACATGGTGAGAAAGGGCATCACCACATGGTGAGGAAGGGCATCGCCACATGGTGAGGAAGGGCATCACCACATGGTGAGGAAGGGCATCACCACATGGTGAGGAAGGGCATCGCCGTAGGTGAGGAAGGGCATCGCCACATGGTGAGAAAGGGCATCACCACATGGTGAGGAAGGGCATCGCCGCATGGTGAGGAAGGGCATCGCCGCATGTGAGGAAGGGCATCACCACATGGTGAGGAAGGGCATCGCCGCATGGTGAGGAAGGGCATCACCACATGGTGAGGAAGGGCATCACCACATGGTGAGGAAGGGCATCGCCGTATAGTGAGGAAGGGCATCGCCGCATGGTGAGGAAGGGCATCGCCGCATGGTGAGAAAGGGCATCGCCGCATGGTGAGGAAGGGCATCTCCGCATGGTGAGGAAGGGCATCGTCGCATGGTGAGGAAGGGCATCGCCGCATGGTGAGGAAGGGCATCGCCACATGGTGAGGAAGGGCATCGCCGCATGATGTCCTCGGGGGCCTCAGCAGTCTAAATGTCATCTCATGTTATTTCTTATGAGAACCAGAAGGCTCAGGATGAACAGTGTGGCCCCTGCACTGCTATGATGAGAGTCCTCCTCCAGGCCTCAGCAGATGATGAAACAGTAGTGATACATTGTGACAAGTTCATAGTTTGGAACCACACTCATCTCTTTGCTCCCCTACACTGGTCTCCTGGTCCCCCCCAGTTCTCTTCAGCTCCTCTCCAGGTTCCTCCAGACTCTTCTCCAGTTTCTTCCCAGTTCCCCCTGACTCACTTTATCTTTTTATCTCTCACCAGTTTCTCCAATTCTTTTCCTGCCTTCCCTCAACTCTTCTTACGGTTCTCCCGGAAGCTTTGCATGGTTCACCTGATTTTTCTCTTGGTTCCCTTCCAGCTCTTTTCTGTCTCCCCCTGGACTCTTCTCCTGGTTCCTTCTACTTTTCTTTTGGTTCCTCCTGACTCTGCTATTTGTTCCTCTCCAACTTTTCTTTCTGTCCCCCAGAGTTTCCTCCTGGTTCACACTACTTTTCCTTTGTTTTACCCCCACACTTCTCTTGTTTCCCCTTTAACACTTCTACTTTTCTTCATTACCCACTGACTCTTCTCTTGGTTCCTCTCCCACTCCTCTACCTGTTCCCTCAGACTCTTCTCCTGGCTTCCCCTGCTTTTCTCCAGGTTCCCTCTCCTGGCTTCCCCTGCTTTTCTCCAGGTTCCCTCTCCTGGCTTCCCCTGCTTTTCTCCAGGTTCCTTCTCTCTTTTCCAGGTTACTTCTAAGTCTTACACTAGTTCCTCCAATTCTCCAGATTTCCCTTGACTCTTCTTATGGTTGTTCTAAAAGTTTCTCATGGTTCCCCCTACTTTTCCATTGATTCTGCTCCAATTCTTCTCCCTGTCCTACCTGTACAGTGGTGGTGCAGCGCCGGATCATGTAGTGGTGGAGCACCAGGTCCGGTGCTGGTTGAGTGCAAGGTCCGGTGGTGGGGGAGCGCCAGGTCCGGTGGTGGTGGACCAATGGCCCTGATGGTGGTGGAGCATCAAGTCTGGTGGTGGTGGTGCACCATGTCAGGTGGTGGTGGACCAATGGCCCTGATGGTGGTGGAGCGCCGGCCCATGTAGTGGTGGAGCACCAGGTCCGGTGGTGGGGGAGCGCCAGGTCCGGTGGTGGGGGAGCACCAGGTCTGGTGGTGGTGGAGCACCAGGTCCGGTGGTGGTGGAGCGCCAGGTCCGGTGGTGGAGGAGCGCCAGGTCCGGTGGTGGAGGAGCGCCAGGTCCGCTGGTGGTGGACCAATGGCCCTGATGGTGGTGGAGCACCGGCTCTGGTGGTGGTGGAGTGTCAGGTCTGGACTTGGTGGTGGTGGAGTAGCAGACCCAGTGGTGGCCAGGCCAAGTCCAGTAATGGTGAAGCGCCAGGTCCTGTGGTGGCCAGGCCAGGTCCGGTGGTGGTGGTGCGCCAGGTCCGGTGGTGGTGGAGCGCCAGGTCCGGTGGTGGAGGAGCGCCAGGTCCGGTGGTGGTGGTGCGCCATGTCGGGTGGTGGTGGACAAATGGCCCTGATGGTGGTAGAGCACCGGCTCTGGTGGTGGTGGAGTGTCAGGTCTGGACTTGGTGGTGGTGGAGTAGCAGACCCAGTGGTGGCCAGGCCAAGTCCAGTAATGGTGAAGCGCCAGGTCCTGTGGTGGCCAGGAGAGGTGGTGGTGGAGCACTAGGTCCGATGGCGGTAGTGTCATTGCAGGTTGTAAGCATAAGAGAAAGTGCCGGTGTGGTAGGCGGCAATAAATGACAGGAACGTCCCCATGTCTGATCAAAGTTTAACAAATGAAGGAAAAAAAGCTAATTGTGCCACAATGCAACAAGAGAATGTTCCAGAAACTATCAGAGAAGGTACCGGCCTCGAAAGGTCTCATGAGAAAAAAGTACCATTGGTGGTTATAGGTGTAGGGGCGCGCCCAGCACCTGGGTAGAGGAAGGCCCCCATTCTTGTCTTTTCCATGGTTCCAATTCTTCCATAGAAGGACCATAGCCAAATTTCAGTATCCATATATGGGGAATGGGCACTTTCTCTTCCTCTACGACCCTGAAGATTCCAGAAGGATAATTTCCCATGGACAAAATTATTGACGGTTATTTAAATTCTGTTGAATATTGGACCAGTAGGAAAGAGACACTTGAAATTGATGGGTTAATGGAATGTTCCTGTGTGAATGATACAAAAAGATTCCATGAATCCAAAATGAATATGCAAATAGAGTCTGTGGAGCCTCGGTTAGGAGTCTCAAACACAGGACTAGCCATATATCCCTCCAGGGAAGGACCCAGCCAAGGGGTGGCTCCTTACGGAGAACACCATAACCACCAAATGAAGTGGCCCTTTAAGTCAATATCCAACTCTTTTACAAGTTTACAGATATGACAAGGGAATACCAAGGCCAGGTATCCATCCACATACAGCTGTTTCGGGGTGTTGCCCCTCATCAGTGTGGAGTAGGATTCTGGCTAGGTGGGAGCAAGGCCTAGTAGACCAAGATTGCAAAGTATTCACTGATCTCAGGGAGACCAGTCCAAGAAAACACTGCGGGCAGCTGGCTAAAGCGCTCAAACACAGTGAATTCCTAGGCACATTGCCCCCTGGGAAATATGAATATGCAAATAGAGTCTGTGGAGCCTCGGTTAGGAGTCTCAAACACAGGACTAGCCATATATCCCTCCAGGGAAGGACCCAGCCAAGGGGTGGCTCCTTGCGGAGAACACCATAACCACCATATGAAGTGGCCCTTTAAGTCAATATCCAACTCTTTTACAAGTTTACAGATATGACAAGGGAATACCAAGGCCAGTGTTTTCTTGGACTGGTCTCCCTGAGATCAGTGAATACTTTGCAATCTTGGTCTACTAGGCCTTGCTCCCACCTAGCCAGAATCCTACTCCACACTGATGAGGGGCAACACCCCGAAACAGCTGTCTGTGGATGGATACCTGGCCTTGGTATTCCCTTGTCATATCTGTAAACTTGTAAAAGAGTTGGATATTGACTTAAAGGGCCACTTCATTTGGTGGTTATGGTGTTCTCCACAAGGAGCCACCCCTTGGCTGGGTCCTTCCCTGGAGGGATATATGGCTAGTCCTGTGTTTGAGACTCCTAACCGAGGCTCCACAGACTCTATTTGCATATTCATATTTCCCAGGGGGCAATGTGCCTAGAAATTCACTGTGTTTGAGTGCTTTAGCCAGCTGCCCGCAGTGTTTTCTTGGACTGGTCTCCCTGAGATCAGTGAATACTTTGCAATCATGAATCCAAAATGGTCAGAGGTGGAGAATAGAAAATATATGAAAAAGGGCGGAGTCCCCCAATTTAGGCAGCCCAAGAAAAAGGGCGGAGTCCCCCAATATAGGTGGCCCAAGAAAAAGGGCGGAGTCCCCCAATATAGGTGGCCCAAGAAAAAGGGCGGAGTCCCCCAATATAGGTGGCCCAAGAAAAAGGGCGGAGTCCCCCAATATAGGTGGCCCAAGAAAAAGGGCGGAGTCCCCCAATATAGGTGGCCCAAGAAAAAGGGCGGAGTCCCCCAATATAGGTGGCCCAAGAAAAAGGGCGGAGTCCCCCAATATAGGCAGCCCAAGAAAAAGGGCAGAATCCCCCAATATAGGAGGCCCAAGAAAAAGGGCGGACTCTCCCAATATAGGCAGCCCAAGAAAAAGGGAGGCATTCCCCAATATAGGCAGCCCAAGAAAAAGGGCGGAGTCCCCCAATATAGGCGGCCCAAGAAAAAGAGCGGAGTCCCCCAATATAGGCGGCCCAAGAAAAATGAAGACGTACCCCAATATAGGCAACCCAAGAAAAAGGGTGGAGTCCACCAATATAGGCGGCCCAAGAAAAAGGGCGGAGTCCCCCAATATAGGCAGCCCAAGAAAAAGGAAGGGGTACCCCAATATAGGAGGCCCAAAAAAAGGGCGGAGCCCTCCAATATAGGAGGCCCAAGAAAAAGGGTGGAGTCCCCCAATATAGGCGGCCTAAGAAAAAGGGGGAGTACCCCAATATAGGATGCCTAAGAAAAAGGGGGGAGTACCTGAATATGGGCAGCCCAAGACAGTAGGCAGAGTACCCCAATAAAGGAGGCCCAAAAAAAAGGGCAGAGTCCTCCAATATAGGATGCCCAAGAAAAAGGGAGGAGAACTCCAATATAGGCAGCCCAAGAAAAAGAGAGGAGTACCCCAATAAAGGCAGCCCAAGAAAAAGGGAGGAGTACCCCAATATAGGATGCCCAAGAAAAAGGGAGAAGTACCCCAATATAGGCAGCCAAAGAAAAAGAGAGGGGTACCCCAATATAGGCAGCCCAAGAAAAAGGGCGGGGTCCCCCAATATAGGCAGCCCAAAAAAAAGGGCGGGGACCCCAATATAGGATGCCCAAGAAAAAGGGCGGAGTAGCCCAATATAGGATGCCCAAGAAAAAGGGAGGAGTCCCCCAATATAGGATGTCCAAGAAAAAGGGCGGAGTACCCCAATATAGGCAGCCCAAGAAAAAGGGCGGAGTACCCCAATATAGGCAGCCCAAGAAAAAGGGCGGAGTACCCCAATATAGGCAGCCCAAGAAAAAGGGCGGAGTACCCCAATATAGGCAGCCCAAGAAAAAGGGTGGAGTACCCCAATATAAGAGGCCCAAGAAAAAGGGCACTGAGGCCCCTGGGTAACAAGATATTTACACAGTGTTGATTTGATTTGTTTATTTATTTATTTGTCTTTTCTTTATTATTTTAGGCTGGGATTTATTCTGCCTCCATTTTATATATTTTTTGCATTTTGAAGATTTTTTAGAATTCTTTGTCTTTAATTTTTCATTATTATTCTTGGTTGAAATTTATTCATTTTTGTTACATTTTTCATCATTTCACACTTTTTAGTATTTCTATGTTTTTTTTATCTTAATCGGGGAGGGGATTTATCTTGTTGTGTAATTAATTGTTGTAGTTTTTATCATTTTTTTCTTATTTATGATTTTTTGTATTTTTCTTGATGAGGGATTTATTTTATTTTGTTTTGTAATGCTTTGATGGATTTATTTTTACATTTTTTAATCAGTTGTTTTTTCTTAAGGATGGATTTATTCTGTTTTGTATATTATTAATGGATTTTTATAGATCTTTATTATTTCTGTTTTTTTCTTGACAATGGATTTATTCTGTTTTGCAATTTATTGTTTGAGGTTGTTTTTGTTTTGTTTTTTATTTTTCTTGACAGATTTTTTTTCTGTTTTTGTATATTATTAATGGAATTTTTTACATTTTTTATTATTTCTGGTTTTTTTGTATTTTTTCTGTTACAATTTTTTATAATTTTTTTTATTCTGTTTTGTAATTTATTCTTGGAGTTTTTGTACTTTGAGTTTTTTTTTTATTTTTTCTTGATGGATTTATTCTGCATTTTTTTTTTTGATGGATTTTTCTGTTTTGTAATTTATTTATTTAAATAATTTTGTATTTTTTTTGTTATTTTTGTTTTTTTTTAATGATGGAGTTATTTTATTTTGTTATTATTCATGAAATTTTTTATAAATTTTTTCTGTTTTTTTTTTTTTTTATTTTTCTTGATGGATTTATTCTGTATTTTTTTTGTATTTTTCTTGATGGATTTATTCTGTATTTTTTTTGTATTTTTCTTGATGGATTTATTCTGTATTTTTTTTGTATTTTTCTTGATGGATTTATTTTGTTTTTTTTTTTTTTCTTGATGGATTTATTCTGTATTTTTTTGTATTTTTCTTGATGGATTTATTCTGTATTTTTTGTATTTTTCTTGATGGATTTATTCTGGTTTTTTTGTATTTTCTTGATGGATTTATTCTGTATTGTTTTGTATTTTTCTTGATGGATTTATTCTGTATTTTTTTGTATTTTTCTTGATAGATTTATTCTGTTTTTTTGGTATTTTTTTTTGATGGATTTATTCTGTATTTTTTTGTATTTTTCTTGATGGATTTATTCTGTATTTTTTTTTTGTTTTTTTCTTGATGGATTTATTCAGTTTTCTTTTGTATTTTTCTGGATGGATTTATTCTGTATTTTTTTGTATTTTTCTTGATGGATTTATTCTGTATTTTTTTTTATTTTTCTTCATGGATTTATTCTGTATTTTTTTTGTATTTTTCTTGATGGATTTATTCTGTATTTTTTTTTTGTATTTTTCTTGATGGATTTATTCTGTATTTTTTTTTTTGTATTTTTCTTGATGGATTTATTCTGTATTTGTTTGTATTTTTCTTGATGGATTTATTCTGTATTTTTTTGTATTTTTCTTGAGGGATTTATTCTGTATTTTTTTGTATTTTTCTTGATGGATTTATTCTGTATTTTTTTGTATTTTTCTTGAGGGATTTATTTTGTATTTTTTTTTATTTTTCTTGATGGATTTATTCTGTATTTTTTTGTATTTTTCTTGATGGATTTATTTTGTATTTTTTTTTATTTTTCTTGATGGTTTTATTCTGTATTTTTTTTGTATTTTTCTTGAGGGATTTATTTTGTATTTTTTTTTATTTTTCTTCATGGATTTATTCTGTATTTGTTTTGTATTTTTCTTGATGGATTTATTCTGTATTTTTTTGTATTTTTCTTGAGGGATTTATTCTGTATTTTTTTGTATTTTTCTTGAGGGATTTATTCTGTATTTTTTGTTTTTTTCTTGATGGATTTATTCTGTATTTTTTGTATTTTTCTTGATGGAGTTTTCCTGCTTTTTTTTGGTTGTTTTTTTATTTTTCTGTTTTGTATATTATTAATTTAATGTTGATACATTTTTTTTTGTATTTTCATGCTGTAATTGTTTGTTATTTCAGAGTTTTTTCTTGGTTTATTTCTTGTATGTTTTCTCCATTCGTTCCTGTGTTTTGAGCGCTTTGTACGTGTGTTTGTGTGATATTCCGGTAAATGGCGGCAATGGTCGGGTCACGGTCGGCGCCGGATGTCTGAGCCTCCACAATGCTTTTACCTGTTCATTTATAAAATGTGTTAATTGCCTCAGCGGTAACATGAAGCGACAGAACGTAACCAGCGAGGTGAGATTCTCTCCATTCGTTCCCTGAATTGTTTCACCTTTAATAGAGGCTAATAAGACCCCTGGAAATGTCACCGTTCTGCAATGAGCCGAGAAACAAAAGGGAAATTGTTCAATTGCCTGTAAACCGGCGGCGGCATCACATCGTACAGGGACGTCAGTAACCGGCGGACGGGGGAAACTGTCAGGAAATCACCCGCAACCGGGGCCGAGAGGACGGAGGCAGCCAGCGAGGAAAGCAGGGAACGAACGGAAAACGCTGCAAAGCATCGGGGGGAAAGGGGAAATGTGTCACTCACCTGAAAATACCGCAATACTATATACACAGTGATATACCACAATACTATATACACAGTGATATAACACAATACTATATACACAGTGATATACCACAATACTATATACACAGTCCCGCACCTCCGAGCACTTTGCTCTGTTCAAACAATCCATCACTGACTTCAAGGCGGCACTTGCTACCGCCAAGCAAGCCTTCTTCCCATCCCTAATAACCTCTCTGTCCCGCAACCCCAAACAGCTCTTCAAAACTTTCAACTCCTTACTCCGCCCGCCCGCTCCTCCCCCTTCTCCCCTCATCTCTGCTGAAGACTTTGCGACCTTCTTCAAGGAGAAGATCGACAAGATCAGAAACAGCTTTGGTCCACTATCCCCACACCTCCCCTTCCCACCTGCACTGCCCTCCTCCTCCATCAGCCACTTCCCCCCCATAACTGAAAACCAACTCTCCTCCCTCCTGTCAAAATCACACCTCACCACCAGCGCCCACGACCCGCTCCCATCCCACCTCATTCCCAACCACACCTCTATTTTCATCCCAGCCCTCACCCACCTCTTCAACCTATCACTTACCACCGGCACCTTCCCCTCAGCCTTCAAACACGCCCTAATCACGCCAACTATCGCCCCATATCTCTTCTCCCATTCGCCTCTAAGCTACTTGAACAACACGTCCACTCCGAACTGTCCTCTCACCTCTCCTCCTCCTCCCTCTTTGACCGTCTACAGTCCGGCTTCCGACCCCTCCATTCCACCGAAACAGCCCTGACCAAAGTCACCAACGACCTACTGACCGCCAAGAACAAACACCACTACTCCATCCTGCTACTCCTTTACCTGTCCGCCGCCTTCGACACAGTTGACCACTCCCTTCTTCTCCGGATCCTGGAATCCCTCGGCATCACCCACCTTGCCCTCTCCTGGATCTCCTCATACCTAGCGGACCGGACCTTCAGCGTCTCCCACTCCCACACCTCCTCCTCACCCTACCCCCTTTCTGTCGGAGTCCCCCAAGGTCCGGTCCTGGGACCCCTACTTTTCTCCATTTACACTCTCGGCCTAGGGCAACTCATTGAGTCCCATGGCCTCCAGTATCACCTCTACGCCGACGACACCCAAATCTACCTGTCTGGTCCTGACATCACCTCCCTACTCTCCAAAATCCCACAATGCCTTTCCGCCATCTCATCCTTCTTCTCTGCTCGCTTAAACTCAACATGGAGAAAACTGAATTCATAGTCTTCCCCCCAAGAAATTCCACCCCACCTCCCAACCTATCCATCTGCATCAACGACTGCGCCCTCTCCCCAGTCCCCCAAGCCAAGTGCCTCGGGTAATCCTTGACTCCTCCCTATCCTTCAAACCCCACATCGAGGCCCTCACCACATCCCTCCGGCTCCAGCTCAAGAACATCTCACGGATCCGGTCCTTCCTCACCCACGACACCGCTAAAACACTCATCTATGCTCTTATCATCTCCCGCCTTGACTACTGCAACCTCCTTCTCAATGGCCTCCCGGCTAACTCCCTCACACCTCTCCAGTCTATCCTCAACTCCGCTGCCTGACTCATCTATATGTCCTCCCGCTACTCCCCTGTCTCCCCCCTCTGCCAAGCCCTTCACTGGCTCCCCGTCTCCAAGAGATCCCAATTCAAAACATTAACCATGGTGTACAAAGCCATACACAACCTGGCTCCACCATACATCTCCGACCTGGTCTCCCGATACCTACCCTCACGCAACCTCCGCTCCTCCCAAGAACTCCTCCTCTGCTCCCCCCTCATCACCTCTTCGCACAACCGAGTCCAGGACTTCTCCCGGGCATCTGCCTTACTCTGGTACTCCCTACCCGAACACGTCAGACACTCTCCTACCCTGAGAAGCTTCAAGTGTCACCTGAAGACTCACCTGTTCCGTCAAGCCTACAACCTGCCATGAGACCCAGGCGACCGCCCCGTAACTGACACTCCCCCATCCTACTGTATCCTAACCCGCCCCTCGTAGACTGTGAGCCCTTGTGGACAGGGTCCCTGCCCCTCCTGTACCTGTACATCCTGATCACCTAGATTTAGTGCACTCGTTCTTGTCTCCCTCATCCTCATGTAAAGCGCTATGGAACCTAATGGCGCTATATAAATAAATAATAATAATATACCGCAATACTATATGCACAGTATTTATGTAGTTTATCTAGTGTCACCACTGGGTGGACTAGGTGTAGAGGTCACTGTTGGGTGCACCAGGTTCTTAGGGTCCTACAGAGGTGATTGGGTACAGAAGTCACTTCTGGCTCTAGAGTTCACCAATGGGGCGTACTAGATCTAGAGGTCGATGCTGGATGCACCAGATACTGAGGATCCTTTAGCGGTGGTTGTCTCTAAGATCATTACTGGGAGGACTGATCCCAAAGGTCACCACTGGGTTGTCTATGTCTGGAGGTTACTGCTGGCTACACTCGGTCCTGAGGGTCCTAGAGAGGTGGTTGGGTTGAGAGGTCACTACTGGGAGGACTGATTCTAGAGGTCACCACTGAGTGGACTAGATTTAGAGGTCACTGTTGGGTGCTCCAGGTCCTGAGGGTCCTATAGAAGTGATTGTCTCCAAAGGTCACTATTGGGAGGACCGGATCCAGAGGTCACCACTGGGTGGACCAGTTCTTGAGGTCACTGTTGGGTGCACCAGGTCCTGCGCATCCAACAGAGATGATTGTGTCCAAAGGTCACTACTCGGAGGACTAGTCCAAGAGGTCACCACTGAGTAGACTAGGTCTAGAGGTCACTACTGGGAGGAGTAATCCAAGAGGTCACCACTGAGTAGACTAGGTCTAGAGGTCACTACTGGGAGGACTAGGCCTAGAGGTCACCACTGGGAGGACTAGTCCAAGAGGTCACCACTGAGTAGACTAGGTCTAGAGGTCACTACTGGGAGGACTAGTCCAAGAGGTCACCACTGAGTAGACTAGGTCTAGAGGTCACTACTGGGAGGACTAGGCCTAGAGGTCACCACTGAGTAGACTAGGTCTAGAGGTCACTACTGGGAGGACTAGGCCAAGAGGTCACCACTGAGTAGACTAGGTCTAGAGGTCACTACTGGGAGGACTAGTCCAAGAGGTCACCACTGAGTAGACTAGGTCTAGAGGTCACCACTGAGTAGACTAGGTCTAGAGGTTACCACTGAGTAGACTAGGTCTAGAGTTCACCACTGAGTAGACTAGGTCTAGAGGTCACCACTGAGTAGACTAGGTCTAGAGGTCACTACTGGGAGGACTAGGTCTAGAGGTCACCACTGAGTAGACTAGGTCTAGAGGTCACCACTGAATAGACTAGGTCTAGAGGTCACCACTGAGTAGACTAGGTCTAGAGTTCACCACTGAGTAGACTAGGTCTAGAGGTTACCACTGAGTAGACTAGGTCTAGAGGTTACCACTGAGTAGACTAGGTCTAGAGTTCACCACTGAGTAGACTAGGTCTAGAGGTCACCACTGAATAGACTAGGTCTAGAGGTTACCACTGAGTAGACTAGGTCTAGAGTTCACCACTGAGTAGACTAGGTCTAGAGGTCACCACTGAGTAGACTAGGTCTAGAGGTCACTACTGGGAGGACTAGGTCTAGAGGTCACCACTGAGTAGACTAGGTCTAGAGGTCACCACTGAATAGACTAGGTCTAGAGGTCACCACTGAGTAGACTAGGTCTAGAGGTCACCACTGAGTAGACTAGGTCTAGAGGTCACCACTGAATAGACTAGGTCTAGAGGTCACCACTGAGTAGACTAGGTCTAGAGGTCACCACTGAGTAGACTAGGTCTAGAGGTCACCACTGAATAGACTAGGTCTAGAGGTCACCACTGAGTAGACTAGGTCTAGAGGTCTCTACTGGGAGGACTAGGTCTAGAGGTCACCACTGAGTAGACTAGGTCTAGAGGTCACCACTGAGTAGACTAGGTCTAGAGGTCACCACTGAGTAGACTAGGTCTAGAGGTCACCACTGAGTAGACTAGGTCTAGAGGTCACCACTGAGTAGACTAGGTCTAGAGGTCACCACTGAGTAGACTAGGTCTAGAGGTCACTACTGGGAGGACTAGGTCTAGAGGTCACCACTGAGTAGACTAGGTCTAGAGGTCACCACTGAATAGACTAGGTCTAGAGGTCACCACTGAGTAGACTAGGTCTAGAGGTCTCTACTGGGAGGACTAGGTCTAGAGGTCACCACTGAGTAGACTAGGTCTAGAGGTCACCACTGAGTAGACTAGGTCTAGAGGTCACTACTGGGAGGACTAGGTCTAGAGGTCACCACTGAGTAGACTAGGTCTAGAGGTCTCTACTGGGAGGACTAGGTCTAGAGGTCACCACTGAGTAGACTAGGTCTAGAGGTCACCACTGAGTAGACTAGGTCTAGCGGTCACTACTGGGAGGACTAGGCCAAGAGGTCACTACTGGGAGGACTAGTCCAAGAGGTCACCACTGAGTAGACTAGGTCTAGAGGTCACCACTGAGTAGACTAGGTCTATAGGTCATTACTGGGAGGACTAGTCCAAGAGGTCACCACTGAGTAGACTAGGTCTAGAGGTCACCACTGAGTAGAATAGGTCTAGAGGTCACTACTGAGAGGACTAGGTCTAGAGGTCACCACTGAGTAGACTAGGTCTAGAGGTCACCACTAAGTAGACTAGGTCTAGAGGTCACCACTGAGTAGACTAGGTCTAGAGGTCACCACTAAGTAGACTAGGTCTAGAGGTCACTGCTTGGTGCATTGAATCACAAGGGTCCTACAGAGGTGGTTGGGTCCAGACGTCACTACTGGAAGGACTGGCCTGAGAGTTAATTAGTAGCTGGGCTAGGTGTAAAGGTCACTATTTGGGGGATTGGGTCCTGGGGCCATAACTGATTGTGCTGCACCTAGAGATCTCAACATGGAGAGCTGGGACCAGAGGTCTCTACTGTGAGGACTGGATCCAGGGGTCACTTCATGGTGATAGAGACAATGGTCTTCAGAGGCTCCTTCTAATTCTTGCTACAAAGTCAGGAAATAATAACAAAGAAAAGTTACAAAGTAACACAGACATTCTAACCCCCCCCGAGCCCTCGCTGCCCGGAGCCTGGATCTCCATCAATCACCTCAACCACCAGCGCAGACTCCGACATGGAGACGTTGACTTTGGTCCAAGTTGTGTTGAGGTCGAGCGGTCGGGATCCCCGGGTTAATGTGCGCAGGGCACACGGCCGCCAACGCCGGACACCTCCCGGATGGTAAATGGTGGAAACAAAGAGGCGTCGGGCCGTTATTCCCGCGTTGTGGAGGATTTGTGCGCCAGATCGGAATCTCCGACAGCCAACAGACAGCGATCGCTGGCACCGCCGCCTGCGCTGACTTCTGACACTGACAATATGCTGGTGATAGGCAGAGGTGAGGCGCCGACTACCCGAAAGAAGAAGAAATGTGACGATAAGGGAGAATAAAAGTAATTAACTCGGTGCCATATGGAAGGAGAATGTTTTGATTACACGCGGGCCAAACCGGGCGCCAGGCTGAGCGTCGTGTCCAGAACCATATGTACAATTATCCGCGCTCACATGCATTTTAATTAGCATTTGATGAAGTAAAGGAGGATTTTTTCTCGGTTGCTACTTTCTCTCATAATTTCCATTTGTAGGTGGCAGATTCTGGGGCCGAGCGCTGCCAAGAGCGGGGTGACCGCCATCCAAGTCTCTGCAGCTCGCAGATTACAATGGTGTAACAATATCTGCCGGAGAATTAAAGTTTATGAGCGAGAGAGTCGTGTCACACACTTTCCAAATGTCGGATCTGGCGAGGTCCTGCCCAAGTCAATATATGATACTGAGGGCGGAGGCAGGAACTAATGGAGTCATCAGGAGGAAAACCGCCATCATCATCCTGCCCTCACAATCCTCAACACCCAGTCACTGCAAGCCTAAAAAGCCAAGGTCACCTCCTGACCCCGCTATACCCCAGATCACTGGTCACCTCCTGACCCCGCTGTACCCCAGATCACTGGTCACCTCCTGACCCCGCTGTACCCCAGATCTCCTGATTACCTGATCATTGGTCACCTCCTGACCCCGCTGTACCCCAGATCACTGGTCACCTCCTGACCCCGCTGTACCCCAGATCTCCTGATTACCTGATCATTGGTCACCTCCTGACCCCGCTATACCCCAGATCACTGGTCACCTCCTGACCCCGCTGTACCCCAGATCACTGGTCACCTCCTGACCCCGCTGTACCCCAGATCACTGGTCACCTCCTGACCCCGCTGTACCCCAGATCTCCTGCTTACCTGATCACTGGTCACCTCCTGACCCCGCTGTACCCCGGATCATTATCACCTCCTGACCCCGCTATACCCCAGATCATTATCACCTCCTGACCCGCTATACCCCGGATCATTATCACCTCCTGACCCCGCTATACCCCAGATCTCCTGATTACCTGATCATTATCACCTCCTGACCCCGCTATACCCCAGATCTCCTGCTTACCTGATCATTGGTCACCTCCTGACCCCGCTGTACCCCACATCTCCTGATTACCTGATCATTATCACCTCCTGACCCCGCTATACCCCAGATCTCCTGCTTACCTGATCACTGGTCACCTCCTGACCCCGCTATACCCCAGATCTCCTGCTTACCTGATCATTGGTCACCTCCTGACCCCGCTGTACCCCAGATCTCCTGCTTACCTGATCATTGGTCACCTCCTGACCCCGCTATACCCCAGATCTCATGCTTACCTGATCATTATCACCTCCTGACCCCGCTATACCCCAGATCTCCTGCTTACCTGATCATTATCACCTCCTGACCCCGCTATACCCCAGATCTCCTGCTTACCTGATCATTATCACCTCCTGACCCCGCTATACCCCAGATCTCCTGCTTACCTGATCATTATCACCTCCTGACCCCGCTGTACCCCAGATCTCCTGCTTACCTGATCATTATCACCTCCTGACCCCGCTGTACCCCAGATCTCCTGATTACCTGATCATTATCACCTCCTGACCCCGCTATACCCCACATCTCCTGCTTACCTGATCATTATCACCTCCTGACCCCGCTGTACCCCAGATCTCCTGATTACCTGATCATTATCACCTCCTGACCCCGCTGTACCCCACATCTCCTGCTTACCTGATCATTATCACCTCCTGACCCCGCTGTACCCCAGATCTCATGCTTACCTGATCATTATCACCTCCTGACCCCGCTATACCCAGATCTCCTGCTTACCTGATCATTATCACCTCCTGACCCCGCTGTACCCCAGATCTCCTGATTACCTGATCATTATCACCTCCTGACCCCGCTATACCCCACATCTCCTGGTTACCTGATCATTATCACCTCCTGACCCCGCTGTACCCCAGATCTCCTGATTACCTGATCATTATCACCTCCTGACCCCGCTGTACCCCACATCTCCTGCTTACCTGATCATTATCACCTCCTGACCCCGCTATACCCCACATCTCCTGCTTACCTGATCATTATCACCTCCTGACCCCGCTGTACCCCAGATCTCCTGATTACCTGATCATTATCACCTCCTGACCCCGCTGTACCCCAGATCTCCTGATTACCTGGTCATTATCACCTACTAGAGTCTTCTCCAAGGTCACTGGTCACCTCCTGACCCCGCTATACCCCAGATCTCCTGGTCATTGGTCACTTATAGAGACGTCTTCCAAGGTCAACATCTCCCGACCCCTCCACTTACAGGATTCCTTCACCATTCCCTTCTGTCAACCCTAATACCAAGATCACTGGTCTCCTCCTGACCCCGTTATATCCCAGATCTCATGCTTTCCTAGTCATTGGTCACTTCTGGAGACATTGTTAAGGATCAACATCTTCTAACATCTACACATAAAGGTTTCTTCACCATTACCTCCTGTCATCCATAGTGCCTGGCTCATTGCTACTAGAATCTCCTTGCAAGGTCACTGCTCTCCTCCTGACCTTGTTATACTTTCCTGGTCAATAGTCACTTATGGAGACATCTTCCAAGGTCAACATCTCCCAACACCTCCCCATAGAGGATTCCTTCACCGTTATCTCCTGTCAACCCTACTACCAATATAGTGATAGTCACCTCCTGACCCCATTATACCCCAGATCTCCTGCTTACCTGCTCATTGCTTTCTACCAGAGTCTCCTTCCAAGGTCACTGGTCACCTTCTGACCCCATTATGTCTCCCTTCCATAGTTCCTTAACTTTGCTCACCTTCCTCCCAGATTATTGATGTTACATTGTATCATACATTCACTCTTTCTTGGTCATTGGTCCAGCATTGTCACCGGCTCCTGATATCTACAGATCGGCTTTGGATCTTCCTTCAGTCAATATTCACTTGTTCAGGTTCCTTCATTGATCCCTGCAGCCAATTCTATACCTGTGGCTTCAGCTCTCCACCACAGTCCTCCAGAGTCACCAGTTATATACATTTCCTACATTCAGACTTATCTCTTGGCCACCTAAGATTTCTTCTTCTAATTCCCCAATGTCTCAATGTCATTCCTGATAAATTATAGCGCTGTATGAATTGCAAAAATCTTAATTCATTGCAAACATTTTCAGAATTCATCTTACATAATCAACAAAAGCTCTATAATACATCTACATTCTGGATTAAACAGTTTTTGCATACAAAGAAACATGATAAGAGTCACCACTAGAGGGAGCTCCCTGTATACAGAGATACATGATAAGATCCTGTCTGCAGTCACCACTAGGGGGAGCTCCCTGTATACAGAGATACATGATAAGATCCTGTCTGCAGTCACCACTAGAGGGAGCTCCCTGTATACAGAGATACATGATAAGATCCTGTCTGCAGTCACCACTAGGGGGAGCTCCCTGTATACAGAGATACATGATAAGATCCTGTCTGCAGTCACCACTAGGGGGAGCTCCCTGTATACAGAGATACATGATAAGATCCTGTCTGCAGTCACCACTAGAGGGAGCTCCCTGTATACAGAGATACATGATAAGATCCTGTCTGCAGTCACCACTAGGGGGAGCTCCCTGTATACAGAGATACACGATAGGATCCTGTCTGCAGTCACCACTAGGGGGAGCTCCGTATATACAGAGGTACATGATGAGATCCTGTCTGCAGACACCACTAGGGGGAGCACCCTGTATACAAAGATACATAATAAGATCCTGTCTGCAGCCACCACTAGGGGGAGCTCCCTGTATACAGAGATACATGATAAGATCCTGTCTGCAGTCACCACTAGTGGGAGCTCCCTGTATACAGAGATACATGATAAGATCCTGTCTGCAGTCACCACTAGGTGGAGCTCCCTGTATTCAGAGATACATGATAAGATCCTATCTGACACCACTAGGGGGAGCTCCCTGTATACAGAGATACATGATAAGATTGTGTCTGCAGTCACCACTAGGGGGAGCTCCCTATATACAGAGATACATGATGAGATCCTGTCTGCAGTCACCACTAGGGGGAGCTCCCTGTATACAGAGATACATGATAAGATCCTGTCTGCAGTCACCACTAGGGGGAGCTCCTGTATACAGAGATACATGATAAGATTCTGTCTGCAGTCACCACTAGGGGGAGCTCCCTGTATACAGAGATACAAGATAAGATCCTGTCTGCAGTCACCACTAGGGGGAGCTCCCTGTATACAGAGATACATGATAAGATCCTATCTGCAGTCACCACTAGGGGGAGCTCCCTGTATACAGAGATACATGATAAGATTCTGTCTGCAGTCACCACTAGGGGAGCTCCCTATATACAGAGATACATGATGAGATCCTGTCTGCAGTGACCACTAGGGGGAGCTCCCTGTATACAGAGATACATGATAAGATTCTGTCTGCAGCCACCACTATGGGGAGCTCCCTGTATACAGACATACATGATAATATCCTGTCTGGAGTCACCACTAGGGGGAGCTGTCTGTATACAGAGATACATGATAAGATCCTGTCTGCAGTCACCACTAGGGGGAGCTCCCTGTATACAGAGATACACGATAGGATCCTGTCTGCAGTCACCACTAGGGGGAGCTCCGTATATACAGAGATACATGATGAGATCCTGTCTGCAGACACCACTAGGGGGAGCACCCTGTATACAAAGATACATAATAAGATCCTGTCTGCAGCCACCACTAGGGGGAGCTCCCTGTATACAGAGATACATGATAAGATCCTGTCTGCAGTCACCACTAGTGGGAGCTCCCTGTATACAGAGATACATGATAAGATCCTGTCTGCAGTCACCACTAGGTGGAGCTCCCTGTATTCAGAGATACATGATAAGATCCTATCTGCAGTCACCACTAGGGGGAGCTCCCTGTATACAGAGATACATGATAAGATTGTGTCTGCAGTCACCACTAGGGGGAGCTCCCTATATACAGAGATACATGATGAGATCCTGTCTGCAGTCACCACTAGGGGGAGCTTCCTGTATACAGAGATACATGATAAGATTCTGTCTGCAGCCACCACTATGGGGAACTCCCTGTATACAGACATACATGATAATATCCTGTCTGGAGTCACCACTAGGGGGAGCTGTCTGTATACAGATACATGATAAGATCCTGTCTGCAGTCACCACTAGGGGGAGCTCTCTGTATACAGAGATACTTGATAAGATCCTGTCTGCAGTCACCACTAGGGGGAGCTCCCTGTATACAGAGATACACGATAGGATCCTGTCTGCAGTCACCACTAGGGGGAGCTCCGTATATACAGAGATACATGATGAGATCCTGTCTGCAGACACCACTAGGGGGAGCACCCTGTATACAGAGATACATGATAAGATCCTGTCTGCAGTCACCACTAGGGGAGCTCCCTGTATACATAGATACATGATAAGATTCTGTCTGCAGTCACCACTAGAGGGAGCTCCCTGAATACAGAGATACATGATAAGATCCTGTCTGCAGTCACCACTAGGGGGAGCTCCATGTATACAGAGATACATGATAAGATCCTGTCTGCAGTCACCACTAGAGGGAGCTCTCTGTATACAGAGATACATGATAAGATTCTGTCTGTAGTCACCACTAGAGGGAGCTCCCTATATACACAGATACATGATGAGATCCTGTCTGCAGTCACCACTAGGGGGAGCACCCTGTATACAGAGATACATGATAAGATCCTGTCTGCAGCCACCACTAGGGGGAGCTCCCTGTATACCGAGATACATGATAAGATCCTGTCTGTAGTCACCACTAGGGGGAGCTCCCTGTATACAGAGATACATGATAAGATCCTGTCTGCAGTCACCACTAGGGGGAGCTCCCTGTATACAGAGATACATGATAAGATCCTGTCTGCAGTCACCACTAGGGGGAGCTCCATGTATACAGAGATACATGATAAGATCCTGTCTGCAGTCACCACTAGAGGGAGCTCTCTGTATACAGAGATACATGATAAGATTCTGTCTGTAGTCACCACTAGAGGGAGCTCCATATATACAGAGATACATGATAAGATTTTGTCTGCAGTCACCACTAGGAGGAGCTCCCTGTATACAGAGATACATGATAAGATCCTGTCTGCAGTCAACACTAGGGGGAGCTCCCTGTATACAGAGATAAATAAGATCCTATGTGCAGTCACCACTAGGGGGAGCTCCCTGTATACAGAGATACATGAAAAGATCCTGTCTGCAGTCACCACTAAGGGGAGCTCCCTGTACACAGAGATACATGATAAGATCCTGTATGCAATCACCACTAGGAGGAGCTCCCTGTATACAGAGATACATGATAGGATCCTGTCTATAGTCACCACTAAAGGGAGCTCCCTGTATACAGAGATAATGATATGATCCTGTCTATAGTCACCACTAAAGGGAGCTCCCTGTATACAGAGATACATGATAAGATCCTGTCTGCAGTCATCACAAGGGGGAGCTCCCTGTATACAGAGATACATGATAAGATCCTATCTGCAGTCACCACTAGGGGGAGCTCCCTGTATACAGCAATACATGATATGATCCTGTCTGCAGTCACCACTAGGGGGAGCTCCCTGTATACAGAGATACATGATAAGATTCTGTCTGCACTCACCACTAGGGGGAGCTCCCTGTATACAGATACATGATAAGATCCTGTCTGCAGTCACCACTAGAGGGAGCTCCCTGTATACAGACATAGTGGTGACTGCAGACAGAATCTTATCATGTATCTATGTATATAGGGAGCTCCCTCTAGTTGTGACTGCAGACAGAATCTTATCATGTATGTCTGTATACAGGGAGTTCCCCTAGTGGTGACTGTAGACAGAATCTTATCATGTATCTCGGTATACATGGAGCTCCCCTAGTGGTGACTGCAGACAGGATCTTATCATGTATCTCTGTATACAGGGAGCGCCCCCTAGTGGTGACTGCAGACAGGATCTTATCATGTATCTCTGTATACAGGGAGCTCCCCTAGTGGTGACTGCAGACAGGACCTTATCATGTATCTCTGTATACAGGGAGCTCCCCCTATTGGTGACTGCAGACAGGATCTTTTGTTTCTCTGTACACAGGGAGCTCTCCCTAGTGGTGACTGCAGACAGGATCTTATCATATATCTCTGTATAGAGGGAGCTTCCCCTAGTGGTGACTGCAGACAGGATATTATCATGTATCTCTGTATACAGGAAGCTCCCCTAGTGGTGACTGCAGACAGAATGTTATCATGTATCTCTGAATACAGGGAGTTCCCCCTAGAGGTGACTGTAGACAGGATCTTATCATGTATCTCTGTATACAGGGAGCTCCCCCTAGTGGTGACTGCAGTCAGGATCTTATCATGTATCTCTGTATACAGGGAGCTCCTCCTAGTGGTGTATTCAGATAGAATCTTATCATGTATCTCTGTATACAGGGAGCTCCCCCTAGTGGTGACTGCAGACAGGATCTTATCATGTATCTCTGTATACAGGGAGCTCCCCTAGTGGTGACTGCAGACAGAATGTTATCATGTATCTCTGTATACAGGGAGCTCCCCCTAGTGGTGACTGCAGACAGAATGTTATCATGTATCTCTGTATACAGGGAGCTCCTCCTAGTGGTGACTGCAGACAGGATCTTATCATGTATCTCTGTATACAGGGAGCTCCCCCTAGTGGTGACTGCAGACAGAATGTTATCATGTATCTCTGTATACAGGGAGCTCCCCCTAGTGGTGACTGCAGAAAGGATCTTATCATGTATCTCTGTATACAGGGAGCTCCCCTAGTGGTGACTGCATACAGAATGTTATCATGTATCTCTGTATACAGGGAGCTCCCCCTAGTGGTGACTGCAGACAGGATCTTATCATGTATGTCTGTATACAGGGAGCTCCTCCTAGTGATGACTGCAGAAAGGATCTTATCATGTATCTCTGTATACAGGGAGCTCCCCTAGTAGTGGCTGCAGACAGGATTTTATGTATCTCTGTATATAGGGAGCTCCCCCTAGTGGTCACTGCAGACAGGATCTTATCATGTATCTCTGTATACAGGGAGCTCCCCCTAGTGGTGACTGCAGACAGGATCTTATCATGTATCTCTTTATACTGGGAGCTCCCCCTAGTGGTGACTGCAGACAGGATCTTATGTATCTCTGTATACAAGAGCTCCTCCTAGTGGGTGAGACAGATTTTATGTATCTGATACAGGGAGCTCCCTATGGTACTGCAGACAGGATCTATCATGTATCTCTGTATCAGGAGCTCCCTAGTGGTGACTGCAGACAGGATCTTATATGTATCTCTTTTACGGAGCTCCCCTAGTGGTGACTGGACGTGCCATACAAGGATCCTATTAGCTCATGTATCTCTTTTATACAGAGAGCTCCCCCTAGTGGTGACTGCAGACAGATCTATCATGTATCTCTGTATACAGGAGCTCCCCCTAGTGGTGACTGCAGACAGAATCTTATCATGTATCTCTGTATACAGGGAGCTCCCCTAGTGGTGACTGCAGACAGGATATTATCATGTATCTCTGTATACAGGGAGCTCCCCCTAGTGGTGACTGCAGACAGGATATTATCATGTATCTCTGTATACAGGGAGCTCCCCTAGTGGTGACTGCAGACAGATCTTATCATGTATCTCTGTATACAGGGAGTCTCCCATTAGTGGTGATGCAGACAGGAATCTTATCATGTATCTCTGTATACAGGGAGTTATATATATTGTGAATGCATGATCGAATCTTATCATGTATCTCTGTATATACGGGAGCTCCCCTAGTGGTGGCTGCAGTCAATTTGCATTTCTGTCTATGTCGACCCATATAAACTTCATATATATTGTATTCCATGTTGTATTTTTCATGGATGCTATGTCCCTTTTCTCTGTTTTTCTTCTCCGTTCTTGTTGTGTCTCTGATTTACGGGCTCCTCTGGTGATTATCTGTCTCTCGTCTTTGATATGTTCTCTGGCGCTCTTATCATGGATCAGATGCCCTGATGATGTCATATAATGGGGTTGGAGTTATTTTGGCTCAGTGCAATATGTGTCAGTTCAGTGCAGTATGGCGGTATTCAGGTGTTGCATTGCGCTCCTGACAGCCGCGCTCAGTGTGATCCTCCTGTTTCAATTACGGCTCGTGGTTTCTCCATCTCTTGTGGTGAGCGGTGGCTGCAGTGAGCGGTGGCTGCGGATCCTGATTACGGCTCGTGGTTTCTCCATCTCTTGCGGTGAGCGGTGGCTGTAGTGAGCGGTGGCTGCGGATCCTGATTACGGCTCGTGGTTTCTCCATCTCTTGCGGTGAGCGGTGGCTGCGGATCCTGATTACGGCTCGTGGTTTCTCCATCTCTTGCGGTGAGCGGTGGCTGCAGTGAGCGGTGGCTGCGGATCCTGATTACGGCTCGTGGTTTCTCCATCTCTTGCGGTGAGCGGTGGCTGTAGTGAGCGGTGGCTGCGGATCCTGATTACGGCTCGTGGTTTCTCCATCTCTTGCGGTGAGCGGTGGCTGCGGATCCTGATTACGGCTCGTGGTTTCTCCATCTCTTGTGGTGAGCGGTGGCTGCAGTGAGCGGAGGCTGCGGATCCTGATTACGGCTCGTGGTTTCTCCATCTCTTGCGGTGAGCGGTGGCTGTAGTGAGCGGTGGCTGTAGTGAGCGGTGGCTGCAGATCCTGATTACGGCTCGTGGTTTCTCCATCTCTTGCGGTGAGCGGTTGCTGTAGTGAGCGGTGGCTGCGGATCCTGATTACAGCTCGTGGTTTCTCCATCTCTTGTAGTGAGCGGTGGCTGTAGTGAGCGGTGGCTGTAGTGAGCGGTGGCTGCGGATCCTGATTACGGCTCGTGGTTTCTCCATCTCTTGTGGTGAGCGGTGGCTGTAGTGAGCGGTGGCTGTAGTGAGCGGTGGCTGCGGATCCTGATTACGGCTCGTGGTTTCTCCATCTCTTGCGGTGAGCGGTGGCTGTAGTGAGCGGTGGCTGCGGATCCTGATTACGGCTCGTGGTTTCTCCATCTCTTGCGGTGAGCGGTGGCTGTAGTGAGCGGTGGCTGCGGATCCTGATTACGGCTCGTGGTTTCTCCATCTCTTGTGGTGAGCGGTGGCTGCAGTGAGCGGTGGCCGCGGATCCTGATTACGGCTCGTGGTCTCTACATCTCTTGTGGTGAGCGGTGGCTGCGGATCCTGATTACGGCTCGTGGTTTCTCCATCTCTTGCGGTGAGCGGTGGCTGCGGATCCTGATTACGGCTCGTGGTTTCTCCATCTCTTGCGGTGAGCGGTGGCTGTAGTGAGCGGTGGCTGCGGATCCTGATTACGGCTCGTGGTTTCTCCATCTCTTGCGGTGAGCGGTGGCTGTAGTGAGCGGTGGCTGCGGATCCTGATTACGGCTCGTGGTTTCTCCATCTCTTGCGGTGAGCGGTGGCTGCGGATCCTGATTACGGCTCGTGGTTTCTCCATCTCTTGTGGTGAGCGGTGGCTGCAGTGAGCGGTGGCTGCGGATCCTGATTACGGCTCATGGTTTCTCCATCTCTTGCGGTGAGCGGTGGCTGCAGTGAGCGGAGGCTGCGGATCCTGATTACGGCTCGTGGTTTCTCCATCTCTTGCGGTGAGCGGTGGCTGTAGTGAGCGGTGGCTGTAGTGAGCGGTGGCTGCGGATCCTGATTATGGCTCGTGGTCTCTACATCTCTTGCGGTGAGCGGTGGCTGTAGTGAGCGGTGGCTGCAGATCCTGATTACAGCTCGTGGTTTCTCCATCTCTTGCGGTGAGCGGTTGCTGTAGTGAGCGGTGGCTGCGGATCCTGATTACGGCTCGTGGTTTCTCCATCTCTTGTGGTGAGCGGTGGCTGCGGATCCTGATTACGGCTCGTGGTTTCTCCATCTCTTGTGGTGAGCGGTGGCTGCAGTGAGCGGTGGCTGCGGATCCTGATTACGGCTCGTGGTTTCTCCCTCTCTTGTGGTGAGCGGTGGCTGCAGTGAGCGGTGGCCGCGGATCCTGATTACGGCTCGTGGTTTCTCCATCTCTTGTGGTGAGCGGTGGCTGCAGTGAGCGGAGGCTGCGGATCCTGATTACGGCTCGTGGTTTCTCCATCTCTTGTGGTGAGTGGCTGTATGAGCGTGGCTGCAGTGAGCGGTGGCTGCGGATCCTGATTATGGCTCATGGTTTCTCCATCTCTTGCGGTGAGCGGTGGCTGCAGTGAGCGGAGGCTGCAGATCCTGATTACGGCTCGTGGTTTCTCCATCTCTTGTGGTGAGCGGTGGCTCCAGTGAGCGGTGGTGCTGGGATCCTGATTATGGCTCGTGGTTTCTCCATCTCTTGCGGTGAGCGGTGGCTGTAGTGAGCGGAGGCTGCGGATCCTGATTACGGCTCGTGGTTTCTCCATCTCTTGCGGTGAGCGGTGGCTGTAGTGAGCGGTGGCTGCGGATCCTGATTACGGCTCGTGGTTTCTCCATCTCTTGTGGTGAGCGGTGGCTGCAGTGAGCGGTGGCCGCGGATCCTGATTACGGCTCGTGGTTTCTCCATCTCTTGTGGTGAGCGGTGGCTGCAGTGAGCGGAGGCTGCGGATCCTGATTACGGCTCGTGGTTTCTCCATCTCTTGTGGTGAGCGGTGGCTGCAGTGAGCGGTGGCTGCGGATCCTGATTACGGCTCGTGGTTTCTCCATCTCTTGTGGTGAGCGGTGGCTGCAGTGAGCGGTGGCTGCGGATCCTGATTACGGCTCGTGGTTTCTCCTCTCTTGTGGTGAGCGGTGGCTGCAGTGAGCGGTGGCTGCGGGATCCTGATTACGGCTCGTGGTTTCTCCATCTCTTGTGGTGAGCGGTGGCTGCAGTGAGCGGAGGCTCGCGGATCCTGATTACGGCTCGTGGTTTCTCCATCTCTTGTGGTGAGCGGTGGCTGTAGTGAGCGGTCGAGTGGCATGCGGATCCTGATTATGGCTCTGGTTTCTCCATCTCTTGGGTGAGCGGTGGCTGCAGTGAGCGGGGCTGCGATCCTGATTATGGCTCGTGGTTTCTCCATCTCTTGTGGTGAGCGGTGGCTCAGTGAGCGGTGGCTGCGGATCCTGATTATGGCTCGTGGTTTCTCCATCTCTTGCGGTGAGCGGTGGCTGTAGTGAGCGGAGGCTGCGGATCCTGATTACGGCTCGTGGTTTCTCCATCTCTTGCGGTGAGCGGTGGCTGTAGTGAGCGGTGGCTGCGGATCCTGATTACGGCTCGTGGTTTCTCCATCTCTTGTGGTGAGCGGTGGCTGTGCGGATCCTGATTACGGCTCGTGGTTTCTCCATCTCTTGTGGTGAGCGGTGGCTGCAGTGAGCGGTGGCCGCGGATCCTGATTACGGCTCGTGGTTTCTCCATCTCTTGTGGTGAGCGGTGGCTGCAGTGAGCGGAGGCTGCGGATCCTGATTACGGCTCGTGGTTTCTCCATCTCTTGTGGTGAGCGGTGGCTGCAGTGAGCGGTGGCTGCGGATCCTGATTATGGCTCATGGTTTCTCCATCTCTTGCGGTGAGCGGTGGCTGCAGTGAGCGGTAGCTGCGGATCCTGATTACGGCTCGTGGTTTCTCCATCTCTTGTGGTGAGCGGTGGCTGCGGATCCTGATTACGGCTCGTGGTTTCTCCATGTTTTGTGGTGAGCGGAGGCTGCGGATCCTGATTACGGCTCGTGGTTTCTCCATCTCTTGTGGTGAGCGGCGGCCGCGGATCCTGATTACAGTGTCGGCTCCTCATAAGTGACAGATAAAAGGGAGAAAAGAGAATCCAAACAAGTGTGAACAAAGACAGCGACACAAAGTAACGAGCGCGGACGTGAACCTTAATTGAGTGCCCGTCTTTGTCCTTCCTCATTAGACGTCTTCCGAGCCGCTCTCCGGCCTCCCTCCATCCCGTCCGCTCTTCTTACAAATTAACGGTAATTGATTGTGACATGGCGTATCGTCTCCACCATACGGAGCTGCCGCCATCCCCTGCCCTGATCCTCTACTGCACCACAGTCCTGACTTCTCTAGGCCCATCGGTGTCAGGACGCACTGTGGCTCCTGGACGATGGCGGCTCCTTATGGAGGTATAGATCCCAGCAAACACCACAGTACGGTGTGATCACCTGGCCATTATACTATTATACATTCACTATATTGGTATTTATTTACATTGCAGTATTAATTCCATGATGCTGTACATGAAAAAGGATACATACAACATTATAGAAAACTATAGATACAGTTTACAGTAAAACTAACAGGGGAAGGGGATGGTGAGGTGGCAGCTCTGGTGGTGGTAAGGTGGCAGCTCTGGTGGTGGTAAGGTGGCAGCTCTGGTGGTGGTGAGGTGGCAGCTCTGGTAATGGTGAGGCGGCAGCTCTGGTGGTGGTGAGGCGGCAGCTCTGGTGGTGGTGAGGTGGCAGCTCTGGTAATGGTGAGGTGGCAGCTCTGGTGGTGGTAAGGTGGCAGCTCTGGTGGTGGTGAGGTGGCAGCTCTGGTAATGGTGAGGTGGCAGCTCTGGTAATGGTGAGGCGGCAGCTCTGGTGGTGGTGAGGCGGCAGCTCTGGTGGTGGTGAGGCGGCAGCTCTGGTGGTGGTGAGGCGGCAGCTCTGGTGGTGGTGAGGCGGCAGCTCTGGTGGTGGTAAGGCGGCAGCTCTGGTGGTGGTGAGGTGGCAGCTCTGGAGGTGGTGAGGCGGCAGCTCTGGTGGTGGTGAGGCGGCAGCACTGGAGGTGGTGAGGTGGCAGCTCTGGAGGTGGTGAGGCGGCAGCTCTGGTGGTGGTGAGGTGGCAGCTCTGGTGGTGGTGAGACGGCATCTCTGGAGGTGGTGAGGTGGCAGCTCTGGAGGTGGTGAGACGGCATCTCTGGAGGTGGTGAGGTGGCATCTCTAGAGGTGGTGAGGCGGCAGCTCTGGTGGTGGTGAGGCGGCAGCTCTGGTGGTGCTAAGGTGGCAGCTCTGGTGGTGGTGAGGCGGCAGCTCTGGTGGTGGTGAGGCGGCAGCTCTGGAGGTGGTGAGGCGGCAGCTCTGGAGGTGGTGAGGCGGCAGCTCTGGAGGTGGTGAGGCGGCAGCTCTGGAGGTGGTGAGGCGGCAGCTCTGGAGGCGGTGAGGCGGCAGCTCTGGAGGCGGTGAGGCGGCAGCTCTGGAGGTGGTGAGGCGGAAGCTCTGGAGGCGGTGAGGTGGCAGCTCTGGAGGTGGTGAGGAGGCAGCTCTGGAGGTGGTGAGACGGCAGCTCTGGAGGTGGTGAGACGGCAGCTCTGGTGGTGTGAGGAGGCAGCTCTGGAGGTGGTGAGGCGGCAGCTCTGGAGGCGGTGAGGTGGCAGCTCTGGAGGCGGTGAGGCGGCAGCTCTGGAGGTGGTGAGGCGGAAGCTCTGGAGGCGGTGAGGTGGCAGCTCTGGAGGTGGTGAGGAGGCAGCTCTGGTGGTGCTAAGGTGGCAGCTCTGGAGGTGGTGAGACGGCAGCTCTGGTGGTGGTGAGGCAGCTCTGGAGGTGGTGAGGCGGCAGCTCTGGAGGCGGTGAGGTGGCAGCTCTGGAGGCGGTGAGGCGGCAGCTCTGGAGGTGGTGAGGCGGAAGCTCTGGAGGCGGTGAGGTGGCAGCTCTGGAGGTGGTGAGGAGGCAGCTCTGGTGGTCCTAAGGTGGCAGCTCTGGAGGCGGTGAGGCGGCAGCTCTGGAGGTGGTGAGGCGGAAGCTCTGGAGGCGGTGAGGAGGCAGCTCTGGAGGTGGTGAGGCGGCAGCTCTGGAGGCGGTGAGGTGGCAGCTCTGGAGGCGGTGAGGCGGCAGCTCTGGAGGTGGTGAGGCGGAAGCTCTGGAGGCGGTGAGGTGGCAGCTCTGGAGGTGGTGAGGAGGCAGCTCTGGTGGTGCTAAGGTGGCAGCTCTGGTGGTGGTGAGGTGGCAGCTCTGGAGGTGGTGAGGCGGCAGCTCTGGAGGTGGTGGTGAGGCGGCAGCTCTGGTGGTGGTGAGGCGGCAGCTCTGGTGGTGGTGAGGCCGCACCGTGGTCATTGCAGGCTGTAAGCTTTCCTGAAGATATGGGTTTTCATGTTTCACCTAAAGGATCCATGTGTGGTGGACTATATGGCAGCTTTATTTGTGCTTTCAAAGTATGTCAATATGATTTGGTTATTAAACTATCACATGTTCACTGTAGAGCAGTATTATTATGCTGTTATAATGTACACTCACTATATGGCGGATTTATTTGGATAATTTTCAGTTTTGTATTCACTATATGGCAATATTAGGTGGTGATTTTATTACCATATACTTATTATAGGGTAGTATTATTTGCGTAATATGTCATCATTTAAGTTCAATATATAGCAGCTTTATTTGGGTGCGATTCTGTTTTGTAGTCACTATATGGCGGTATTAGGTGGTGATTTTGCTATCATGTCTTCATTATAGGGTAGTGTTATCTAAGTATTATGCTGTCATTATTTAAGTCCCCTATATGGTGGTTTTATTTGGGTACTATTCTGTTTTCTATATGGCGGTATTATACTATAATAGGTTCATTATAGGGTAGTATTATTTGGGTAATATGGCAGCATGTCCACACTCTCCATAGAGGATACAGGACACCTCCCCTCTACAGAGCATGTCCACACTACATGTCACACTACACTCTACCACACACTACACACTGCCACACACTACACTCTGCCACACACTACACTCTGCCACACACTACACTCTGCCACACACTACACCCTGCCACACACTACACTCTGCCACACACTACACTCTGCCACACTCTACACTCTGCCACACTCTACACTCTGCCACACACTACACTCTGCCACACACTACACTCTGCCACACACTACACTCTACCACACACTACACTCTGCCACACTCTACACTCTGCCACACACTACACTCTACCACACACTACACTCTGCCACACACTACACTCTACCACACACTACACTCTGCCACACTCTACACTCTGCCAAACACTACACTCTGCCACACACTACACTCTGCCACACACTACACTCTGCCACACACTACACTCTACCACACACTACACTCTGCCACACTCTACACTCTGCCACACACTACACTCTACCACACACTACACTCTGCCACACACTACACTCTACCACACACTACACTCTGCCACACACTACACTCTGCCACACACTACACTCTGCCACACACTACACTCTGCCACATACTACACTTTACACCCTGTCACACACTACACTCTGCCACACTCTACACTCTGCCACACTCTACACTCTGCCACACACTACACTCTGCCACACTCTACACTCTGCCAAACACTACACTCTGCCACACACTACACTCTGCCACACACTACACTCTGCCACACACTACAGTCTTGCCACACACTACACTCTGCCACACACTACACTCTGCCACACACTACACTCTGCCACACACTACACCCTGCCACACACTACACTCTGCCACACACTACACTCTGCCACATACTACACTTTACACCCTGTCACACACTAACCCTACCACACACTACACTCTGCCACACATACACTCTGCCACACACTACACTCTGCCACATACTACACTCTACCACACACTACACTCTGCCACACCTACACTCTGCCACACACTACACTCTGCCACACACTACACTCTGCCACACACTACACTCTACCACACTCTACACTCTGCCACACACTACACTCTGCCACACACTACTCTCTGCCACTACACACTTTACACCCTGTCACACACTACACTCTACCACACACTACACTCTGCCACACACTACACTCTGCCACACACTACACTCTGCCACACACTACACTCTGCCACACAATACACTCTGCCACACTACACTTTACACCTGTCACACACTACACTCTGCACACTCTACACTCTGCCACACACTACACTCTGCCACACACTACACTCTGCCCACATCTACACATCTGCCACACACTACACTCTGCCACACACTACACTCTGCCACACACTACACTCTGCCACACACTACACTCTTGCCACACACTACACTCTGCCACACACTACACTCTGCCACACACTACACTTCTACACACTACCTCTGCCACACACTACACTCTGCCACATACTACACTTTACACCTGTCCACACACTACACTCTGCCACACACTACACTCTGCCACACACTACACTCTGCCACATACTACACTCTACCACACACTACACTCTGCCACACTCTACACTCTGCCACACACTACACTCTGCCACACACTACACTCTGCCACACACTACACTCTACCACACACTACACCCTGCCACACACTACACTCTGCCACACACTACACTCTGCCACATACTACACTTTACACCCTGTCACACACTACACTCTACCACACACTACACTCTGCCACACTCTACACTCTGCCACACACTACACTCTGCCACACTCTACACTCTGCCACACACTACACTCTGCCACACACTACACCCTGTCACACACTACACTCTGCCACACACTACACTCTGCCACACTCTACACTCTTCCACACACTACACTCTGCCACACACTACGCTCTGACACACACTATGCTCTGCCACACACTATGCTCTGCCACACACTAGGGTCTGCCACACAGTACGCACTGCCATACACTACACTCTGTCACACACTGCACTCTGCGACACTCTACACTCTGCGACACTCTACACACTGCCACACACTACACACTGCCACACACTACACTCTACACACTGCCACTCACTGCACACTGCCACACACTACACTATACACTCTGCCACCCACTACACACTGCCACATACTACTCTCTGCCACACACTGTCACACGCTACACTCTGCCACTCACTACACACTGCCACACACTACACTCTGCCACACACCACACTCTGCCACACACTACACTCTACATTCTGCCACGCACTACACACTGCCACACTCTACACTCTGCCACACACTACACCCTGCCACACTCTACACTTTGCCACACACTTCACTCTACACACTGCCACACTCTACAGACTGCCACACTCTACACACTGCCACACTCTACACACTGCCACACACTACACACTGCCTCACAATACGCACTACCACACAATACGCACTACCACACACTACACTCTACACACTGCCACACACTACACACTGCCACACTCTACACTCTGCCACACACTACACTCTACAAACTGCCAGACACTACAAACTGCGACACACTACACACTGCCACACAATACACACTGCCACACACTACACAGTGCCATACACTACACTCTACACCCTGCCACACACTAGACCCTGCCACACACTACACACTGCCACACTCTACACTCTGCCACACACTACACTCTACACACTGCCACCACTACACACTGCCACACACTACACAGTGCCATACACTACACTCTACACCCTGCCACACACTAGACCCTGCCACACACTACACATTGCAACACACTACACACTGCCATACACTACACACTGCTGCACACTATACTCTGCCACATACTACACTCTGCCACACGCTATACACTGCCACACACTACACTCTACACTCTGCCACATCCATCCCTTGGTCCGGACAGGTCAATGGTCCTGTCCCCATCCTCCCTCGGTCCAGACAGGTCAACATCCTGTCCCCATCCTCCCCCGGTCCAAACAGGTCACTTGTCCTGTTCCCATCATCCCGTCTTCCGAACAGGTCAACAATCGTGTCCCCATCCTCCCCCGACCCGAACAGGTCACCATCCTGCCCCCATCCTCCCCTGTCGAGACAGGTCACAATCCTTTACCCATCATCCCCCGGTCCACGAGCACCGATACCTCCCTGCTCTTCACATGTCAGTCATAAGTGAATCATTACAATTATCCACAGATGTGTTATAGCCGCGCTCCATTATCTGTACAAAGCCGCAGATTTCACAGCTGTCACTTCATCACCGTGACTATAAACCCAGATCTACCGAAATCCGAGAGCAGAGACCCGTGTCTACACTGTGTATAATGTGAGACCGCAGCAACATTACTGATCTGACTACGGTATCATTCCTGTATATAGGAGCAGTATTATAGTAGTTATTATCTTGTATATAGGAGCAGTATTATAGTAGTTATATTCTTGTATATAGGGGCAGTATTATAGTAGTTATATTCTTGTATATAAGAGCAGTATTATAGTAGTTATATTCTTGTACATAGAAGCAGCATTATAGTAGTTATATTCTTGTATATAGGGGCAGTATTATAGTAGTTATATTCTTGTATATAGGAGCAATATTATAGTAGTTATATTCTTGTATATAGGGACAGTATTATAGTAGTTATATTCTTGTATATAGGAGCAATATTATAGTAGTTATATTCTTGTATATAGGGGCAGTATTATAGTAGTTATATTCTTGTATATAGGAGCAATATTATAGTAGTTATATTCTTGTATATAGGGGCAGTATTATAGTAGTTATATTCTTGTATATAGAGGCAGTATTATAGTAGTTATATTCTTGTATATAGGAGCAATATTATAGTAGTTATATTCTTGTATATAGGGGCAGTATTATAGTAGTTATATTCTTGTATATAGGAGCAATATTATAGTAGTTATATTCTTGTATATAGGGGCAGTATTATAGTAGTTATATTCTTGTATATAGAGGCAGTATTATAGTAGTTATATTCTTGTATATAGGGGCAGTATTATAGTAGTTATATTCTTGTATATAGGAGCAATATTATAGTAGTTATATTCTTGTATATAGGGACAGTATTATAGTAGTTATATTCTTGTATATAGGAGCAGTATTATAGTAGTTATATTCTTGTATATAGGGGCAGTATTATAGTAGTTATTATCTTGTACATAGGGGCAGTATTATAGTAGTTATATTCTTGTATATAGGGACAGTATTATAGTAGTTATATTCTTGTATATAGGAGCAGTATTATAGTAGTTATATTCTTGTATATAGGGGCAGTATTATAGTAGTTATTATCTTGTATATAGGAGCAGTATTATAGGAGGTATATTCTTGTCTATAGGAGCAGTATTATAGTAATTATATTCTTGTATATAGGAGCAGTATTATAGTAGTTATATTGTGGTACATAGGAGCAGTATTATAGTAGTTATATTCTTGTATATAGGGGCAGTATTATAGTAGTTATATTCTTGTATATAGGAGTAGTATTATAGTAGTTATATTCTTGTATATAGGGGCAGTATTATAGTAGTTATATTCTTGTACATAGGGGCAGTATTATAGTAGTTATATTCTTGTATATAGGAGCAGTATTATAGTAGTTATATTCTTGTATAGAGGGGCAGTATTATAGTAGTTATATTCTTGTATATAGGGGCAGTATTATAGTAGTTATATTCTTGTATATAGGAGTAGTATTATAGTAGTTATATTCTTGTACATAGGAGCAGTATTATAGTAGTTATATTCTTGTATATAGGAGTAGTATTATAGTAGTTATATTCTTGTACATAGGAGCAGTATTATAGTAGTTATCTTCCTGTATATAGGGGCAGTATTATAGTAGTTATATTCTTGTATATAGGAGCAGTATTATAGTAGTTATATTCTTGTACATAGGAGCAGTATTATAGTAGTTATATTCTTGTATATAGGAGTAGTATTATAGTAGTTATATTCTTGTACATAGGAGCAGTATTATAGTAGTTATCTTCCTGTATATAGGGGCAGTATTATAGTAGTTATATTCTTGTATATAGGAGCAGTATTATAGTAGTTATATTCTTGTATATAGGAGCAGTATTATAGTAGTTATATTCTTGTATATAGGAGCAGTATTATAGTAGTTATATTCTTGTATATAGGGGCAGTATTATAGTAGTTATAATTCTTGTATATAGGAGCAGTATTATAGTAGTTATATTCTTGTATATAGGAGCAGTATTATAGTAGTTATATTCTTGTATATAGGGGCAGTATTATAGTAGTTATATTCTTGTATATAGGGGCAGTATTATAGTAGTTATATTCTTGTATATAGGGGCAGTATTATAGTAGTTATATTCTTGTATATAGGGGCAGTATTATAGTAGTTATATTCTTGTATATAGGAGCAGTATTATAGTAGTTATATTCTTGTATATAGGAGCAGTATTATAGTAGTTATATTCTTGTATATAGGAGCAGTATTATAGTAGTTATATTCTTGTATATAGGGGCAGTATTATAGTAGTTATATTCTTGTATATAGGAGCAGTATTATAGTAGTTATATTCTTGTATATAGGGGGAGTATTATAGTAGTTATATTCTTGTATATAGGGGCAGTATTATAGTAGTATATTCTTGTATATAGGAGCAGTATTATAGTAGTTATATTCTTGTACATAGGAGCAGTATTATAGTAGTTATATTCTTGTATATAAGAGCAGTATTATAGTAGTTATATTCTTGTATATAGGGGCAGTATTATAGTAGTTATATTCTTGTATATAGGGGCAGTATTATAGTAGTTATATTCTTGTATATAGGGGCAGTATTATAGTAGTTATATTCTTGTATATAGGAGCAGTATTATAGTGGTTATATTCTTGTATATAGGAGCAGTATTATAGTAGTTATATTCTTGTATATAGGGGCAGTATTATAGTAGTTATATTCTTGTACATACGAGCAGTATTATAGTAGTTATATTCTTGTATATAGGGGCAGTATTATAGTAGTTATATTCTTGTATATAGGAGCAGTATTATAGTAGTTATATTCTTGTATATAGGAGCAGTATTATAGTGGTTATATTCTTGTATATAGGAGCAGTATTATAGTAGTTATATTCTTGTATATAGGAGCAGTATTATAGTAGTTATATTCTTGTATATAGGGGCAGTATTATAGTAGTTATATTCTTGTACATAGGAGCAGTATTATAGTAGTTATATTCTTGTATATAAGAGCAGTATTATAGTAGTTATATTCTTGTATATAGGAGCAGTATTATAGTAGTTATATTCTTGTATATAGGGGCAGTATTATAGTAGTTATATTCTTGTATATAGGGGCAGTATTATAGTAGTTATATTCTTGTATATAGGAGCAGTATTATAGTAGTTATATTCTTGTACATTGTGGCATTATTGTAGCAGTTATATTGTTGCACATAGGGGGCAGTATGACACTTTTTTTCTATATTAATAATGAGGTGATTTCTTCTTGTGACATTCTCGGTTTGTCGCTTTCCTCCACACAATAACCAGCACATGACGAAAGTTTCCTTTGTTACTTTTCGGCGGAGATGTAAGTGCCCCCCTGGAGTCGCCATTTCACGGCTCGGTAATAAATGAAGTCATCGTCTTGTATCGCTCCTTCCTTGTCTGTTATGACCCAGCTGCTGACAGAAACCCTACAGTAGTGTAAATATGACATTTCTAATTTTGCAGAGACCCGTGGGTTGAGCCCCTGGAAGTCAATTGTTTATTACTTCCCGTCTCGCAACGTTTGCTGATAGAGATCCTGTTATTTGAAACTTGAAGAACTGAACTTTGCTGCAACTCCACGATTCCGATCTTCACCTTCTTTTTTTCTTTTATTCCTATTGTGTCAATTTCTTAAACAGAATTTCCCATGAAATCCTGAAATCCTCCATTACATCTTGCCTCTGCATCGCTGATTACTCTGATGTCTTCTTTTCCTCTTTGGGCCCTCGCTTTTCTTGGGGCCCTCGTTCTTCTTGGGGCCCTTTTGTGATATTGTGGCCTTTGGAATAGACATAAAAATAGATACATTGAATTGTTAGATTTTGGATTTTCTCCAATCATTCCCCATGAAGCCTCCATTACATTTTGCCCCTGCATCACTGATTACTCTGATATCTTCTTTTCCTCTTCGGGCCCTCGCTCTTCTTGGGGCTCCATTATAATATCCTGGGCTATGGAGTGGACATAAAAATAGATGCAATGAATCCTTACATTTTGGATTTTGTCCAATCATTCCCCTTGGAAGATAGCTGTAAGGGGATAAATAGGTCTCCCCTGCCCCCTCCGCCATTACTATGGTGCTCTATAACTCACAGCAAGCAGTGGTCTAAGTGATTCAGTATAATAACTCTGGAGTTGATTTTCTGTCTCATCGCCCCCGGGGAGGGGTGTAAAGGTCTGAGAGGGAGTTTATTGAATGACCTTGTGCCGTCTACTCTCTTCTATTCTCGTGGCGATGGCGAGTGTCACGTAGCGGCACATCAAGACATTAAGAGCAGAGGTAATTGACATGGCAACTTTGTATCATCATAAATTCCTCTTGTAAAGATGCTTGGCGGATTGACTGCTCCGGATTATAAGGGCCTCCCTAATATGGTTACGAAGGAAAAAAAAACTGCTATTACGGCTCCGGTCCCTTATTAAGTACCTGGAGCCGGGCCCAATATCGGGGAGAAAAGTCCACTTACACTCAAGTGTTCTGAAGATGGAGGTAATTGCTGGAGAGAATTGGCACAACTCCATACACTCATTGAAAGGAGCCGGACACGTCTGGTGGAATATGAGGTCAATATCCAGTCTGGAAGGAAAGAAACCAACCAAGGGTACGGTAAAGATACCTGGAAGGGAAGACACCAACCGGGGGTATGGAAATGATACCTAGCAGGAAAGACACCAACCGGGATACGGAACTGATACCTAGAAGGAAGGACATCAACAGGGGGTATGGAAATGATACCGAGAAGGAAAGACCCCAACTGGAGGTACGGAAATTATACCTGGAAAGAAAGTCATCAACTTGGGGTATGAAAATTATACCTGAAAGGAAAGTGACCAACCGGGGGTATGGAAATGATACCTAGAAGGAAAGACTCCAACTGGGGGTACGGAAATAATACTTAGAAGTAGACTCCAATCAGGGGTACTGAAATTATACCTAGAAGGACAGACACCAACTAGGGGTATGAAAGTGATATCTGAAAGGAGAGAGACCAACTGGAGGTACGGAAGTGATACCTAGAAAGAAAGACTCCAACAGGGGTACGGAAATGATACATAAAAGGAAAGACACCAACCGAGGATCCGGAACTGATAACTAGAAGGAAAGGCACCAACCGGGGGTATGGAACTGATACCTAGAAGGAAAGACACCAACCGGGGGTATGGAAATGATACCGAGAAGAAAAGACTTCAACTGGGGGTATGGAAATGATACCTGAAAGGACAGAGACCAAACGGGGGTATGGAAATGATATCTAGAAGGAAAGACGCCAACCCAGAGCACGGAAATGATACCTAGAAGGACAGACACCAGCCTGGAGTACGGAAATTATATCTGGAAGGACACAGACCTACCGGGGTATGGAAATGATACCTAGAAGGAAAGACTCCAACCGGGGGTATGGAACTGATACCTAGAAGGAAAGACACCAACCGGGGGTATGGAAATGATACCTAGAAGGAAAGACTCCAACCGGGGGTATGGAAATGATACCTAGAAGAAAAGACTCCAACCGGTGTTATGGAAGTGATACCCAGAAGGAAAGACTCCAACCGGGGGTACAGAAATGATACCTGGAAGGACAGAAACCAACCGGGGGTACAGAAATGATACCTGGAAGGACAGAAACCAACCGGGGGTACAGAAATGATACCTGGAAGGACAGAAACCAACCGGGGGTACGGAAATGATACATGGAAGAACTTACACCAACTGGGTATACAGATAATGGTGCCTTGATGTCACCCCTGACTGACTACTTCAGGGGGTGTATCCCAGAACCCATGCACCCTATCTGGCAGGGGTGGACATATCATTGGTGCATTTCTACCTCCAAATCAGGTGGAGCCCCAAGAATTAAAAGCCCCCACTCTGGGAATAGTGTTCTGCGTTGTTATGATGAAGATCTCTGCTTCTGTTCTCCATTATTCTATAATCATCAGCCCTTCATTCTGCGTGTTGCTGAGCAGTCCAGTCCCGGAGCCCCCCGAGCTCCCCTCCGATTAATCCCATGTAATGGAGGACTGCAAGGAGCTCTACAGCGATAAGTAAGTGATGTGGCCGGGAGCGCGGCGCTCAGGAGTTACAAGGAGCAATTTTCTAGCTGTCAGGTCAAGCGGTTCTGTGGAGTGTCGTGCTGAGCGCTGTCACCGGCCAACACCAAGCCACAAATAACAATCTTATTTATCATCTGCTGAGAGCGGAGACGTCAGCGAGACCGAACCGAGTCCGATGTGCACAACCACAGCTGAGACAAATCCTGCCTCAGAGATACAGAGGAGAATCCATGCACGACATCAAACATGGTGGTGGCACAAGAGCCCCCCGGGAATAAAGTTTGGACCCCTCCCCAGAATACAGGCCGTGAGAGGGCCGGACCCCCAGGGGTAAAGGCTGGACTCCAACAATACAGGCCGTGAGAGGGCCAGACCCCCGGGATCAAAGGCAAGCCCCCCACAATACAGGCCATGAAAGTGGTAAACCCCTGGGAATAAAGTCTGGACACCCACAATACAGGCCTTGAGAGGGCCGGACCCCTGTTAAAAAAGGCCGTAGAAGTATTCTCTTGCTCCCCTTTCTGTCAGTGGGTTCCACCTCTCCTCCTCCTGCTCCCCTCTCTGCTGTTGGGCTCCTCCTTTGCCTTCTCCTCTGCTCCCATCTCTGCTGGGTAGGCTCCCCTTTGCCTTCTCCTCCTGCTCCCCTCTCTGCCAGTGGGCTCCCCCTCACCTTCTCCTCCTGCTCTTCTCTCTGCCCATAGGCTCCCCCTCATTTTCTCCTCCTGCTCCCCTCTCTGCCAGTGGGCTTCACCTTGCCTTCTCCTCCTGCTTTCCTATCTGCTGTTGGGCTCCCCCTCGCCTTCTTCTCCTGCTCCCCTCTCTGCAGGTGTGCTCCCCCTAGCCTTTTCCTCCTGCTCCCCTCTCTGCTGTTGGGCTCCCCCTCACCTTCTCCTGCTCCCCTCTCTGTTGGTGGGTTCTACCTTGCCTTCTTCTCCTGCTCCCCTCTCTGCAGCTGGGCTCCCCCTCGCCTTCTCCTGATGCTCCCTCTCTGCTGTTGAGCTCCACCTCGTCTTCTCCTCCTGCTTCCCTCTCTGCCAGTGGGCTCCCCCTCACATTCTCCTCCTGCTCACTTCTCTGCTGGTGAGCTCCCCCTCTCCTTCTCCTCCTCTCTCTCTCTGCTGTTCGGCTCCCCCTCGCCTTCTCCTCCTGCTTCCTCTCTGCTGTTGGGCTCAGCCTCACTTTCTCCTCCTGCTTCCCTCTCTGCTGATGGGCTCCCCCTGACTTTCTCCTCCTGCTCCCTCTGTGCTGTTGGGCTTCCCCTCACTTTCTCCTCCTGCTCCCTCTCTGCTGTTGGGCTCCCCTTTGCCTTTCTCCTCCTGCTCCCTCTCTGCTGTTGGGCTCTCCTTTGCCTTTCTCCTCCTGCTCCCTCTCTGCTGTTGGGCTCCCCTTTGCCTTTCTTCTTCTGCTTCCCTCTCTGCTGTTGGGCTCCCCTTTGCCTTTCTCCTCCTGCTTCCCTCTCTACAGGTGGGCTCCCCTTTTCCTTTCTCCTCCTGCATCCCTCTCTGCTGTTGGGCTCCCCTTTACCTTTCTCCTCCTGCTTCCCTCTCTGCTGTTGGGCTCCCCTTTACCTTTCTCCTCCTGCCCCTCTCTGCTGATGTGCTCCCCCTCTCCTTCTTCTCCTGCTCTCTCTCTGCTGTTCCGCTCCCCCTCACTTTCTCCTCCTGCTTCCCTCTCTGCTGTTGGGCTACCCCTCACCTTCACCTCCTGTGCATTAAGTATTGAACTTATAAAGGGTGAGTGGCCGAGCATCTGAGGTCATCTCAATCAACCACGGTCAACTGACCCAGGCACAAGAGCTTCCTCCCTGAGGATTTCTATCTAGTAGAATTCAGATTCCTGTATAGACGTTAAATGGTGAAAAATAGGGGCGTCACTACAACAGGACCAGGGGTTACAATCGCATTGGGGCCCTGGAGTCTAGGGGGCCCCAAAAGTCCCTTTGTCCTATAGAAAAAGACTAATGCTATTAAAGATTTGCAAATATTGGGGGCCCCGTTGAATCTTTCGCATCGGGGCCCCTGGGCTTTAAGTTACGTCACTGGTGAGAACCTAAGGAAACCTTAGATTGCGATTAGCCAGGTTAAGAGTCACATCTTCCTGGACATTCTTACGTCAATGATCTCATCCAGGATTCACATCATTCTCATGATGTCACAATTGGGATTTTGGGAAAGTTCGATTTAAAGAATCGCCAAACCTGCCGGTGTCTCCCCCTCGTCCTGGGGCGGAAGAGAAGGCGAATTAATGCGTAATTAGTTTCCCTAAATCAAAGTAGAAGTTTCCCCATCCGTTAATCAAGTCATTTGCATGTGGTCCTGTGTACACAACAAGGCGCGCCATGCATTAAACATCTCCCGGCGCGGAGGGAGCGGCTCTGGTGTGAGCTGTGATTAAACTAGTTTATCAGCTTAATGTATTATCTATCACAAACCCAATCCCCTCTCCAAAAACGTCGCCACCTCGTCCATCCGTCACCGCCGCCGCCGCCGGCCCCTCTCCTAAATAAAAGGGCTTTAATTATCAAACTATTAAATCTTCAACATTACTTGTAATTATTTGCTTTCACTCGGTGACATTGTTACATTGTCTCTTCTCCCCCCTTTTCCTCCCTTTTATCTGCAATGATTCCATTACTGTAAATTTTACCATATGACTTTTGTTCACACAGGGTGGGGGGGGGTGCACTTAGTTTCTGGAAGTTGTTTACATGTTAAATATCTGTTCTTCCTTCTGTGCAGCTGGGGAGATATCCGTGGTATTTGTGGGGTTATTCCTCATTATAATGCATTGTCTGCCCTTGTGTTATGGGAAAGGAACAATTCACAGCATCGACCTCTGGAGTAGAAACATGATGGAGGTAATGGAATATGAAGAGTGGGGTATATGGAAAGTGTGGGGTAACACTGTCATGGCCGAGAGGGATGACCCCCCTAGGTATATATATACAGCCATGGCCGAAAGGGATGGCCCCCAATGTGTATATAATATATATAACAGCCATGGCCGAAAGGGATGGCCCCCCTAGGTATATATATACAGCCATGGCCGAAAGTGATGGCCCCCAATGTGTATATAATATATATACAGCCATGGCTGAAAGTGATGCCCCCCAATGTGTATATAATATATATACAGCCATGGCCGAGAGGGATGGCCCCCCTAGGTATATATATACAGCCATGGCCGAAAGGGATGGCCCCCAATGTGTATATAATATATATACAGCCATGGCCGAGAGGGATGGCCCCCTAGGTATATATATATATATATATATATACAGCCATGGCCGAGAGGGATGGCCCCCTAGGTATATATATATACAGCCATGTCCGAAAGTGATGGCCCCCCTAGGTATATATATACAGCCATGGCCGAAAGGGATGGCCTTCAATGTGTATATACAGTCTTATATACTTTGTATATATACAGGCGAAAGTGATAACCCCCTATGTGTGTGTGTGTGTGTGTGTGTATATATATATATATATATATATACACACAGTCATGGCTTAAAGTGATGGCCCAAAGTGATGGCCTTATTATGTATATATGCAGCCATGGCCGAAAGTGATGGCCCCCAATGTGTATATACATATATATATGGACGAAAGTGATGGCCCCCAATGTGTATATAATATATATACAGCCATGGCCGAAAGGGATGGCCCCCAATGTGTATATATATATATACAGCCATGGCCGAAAGGGATGGCCCCCATGTATATATATATATACAGCCATGGCCGAAAGGGATGGGCCCCCTATGTATGTGTATGTATATACTGTGTATGTATGTATGAAAACACAGGGATTGATGCTGACTCTGTGGTGACGCTTATAGAATTCATCCTCCTGCACAATTACTTCACATGTGACGACAACATATATGTACAGGAGACTGCACAGCAATGGGGAGCAACATGGCTCCACAATATGCAAACCTTTTCATGGCCAAGCTTGAAGGTGACTTTATCCTCTTGTCCTATCAGGCCTCTGGTATTACCGTTATATCGATGACATATTAATCATCTGGAGTCTGAGCCGCAGCTGAAGATGCTCCATGAACACTTCAATCAGCTTCACCCACCATCAACTTAACACTCAACCACTCCTGCACTGGAATCAGCTTTCTGGACACCATCATTAAGCTACAGAACAATGAAGTAGAGACATCCCTGTACCAAGCGCCAAGTGACCGTCCAACATATAACCGATGGGACAGTTTTCATCCAAAACACATAAAAACCTCTATTGTGTACAGCCATCAGATACAACCGGATATACTCCAACCCTACAGATAGAGACAATCACCTTGACCTCAGAAAGACCTTTATGAACCAGGGACCATCCAAGAGCAATTGAGAACCAGATTACAAGATCCTCCAGATCACAAGATCCTCCAGATTACAAGATCCACCAGATTACAAGATCCACCAGATTACAAGATCCTCCAGATCACAAGATCCTCCAGATCACAAGATCCTCCAGATTACAAGATCCTCCAGATCACAAGATCCTCCAGAATATCAAGGAATCATCTACTATATTACACAACTAGAGAAGAGAACACCCGGGTCCCTCTCAGTCACCGACAATCCAAGTCTGGAGGAAACTACAACCACAACTACAAAAAGATGCCGACTACAATGAATAATCCACTCGTGTTTTAGACAACCTCCAAATCTAAAACACATCATTATCAGCAGCGCCCCGTCCTCTCCAGCAGCAACAGGAACCTTCCCTGCAACCAGAGAAAGTGCAAAACCTCCATCTATAATGACAGCGGACAAGATAAAGATTCCTGGGACAGATCAGGACTACAAGATCCCTGGTAACTTCAGCTGCAGCACAAGCAATGGGGTGTATTCAATCATATGTACCCAATGCCCAACAGGTGGCCTGTACGTAGGGGAGACCGGGCAAAGATTCAGGACAACAATGAATTCTCATCCCCACTCAATAAAAGTAAAGCGCATGATCTACCTGTAGTGAAAACATTCTCCAGCTCTGACCACAGGGTAACACACAGGAATCTGCTCATTTTAAAAAGTAACTTCAAATCTCAGAGACAGAGAATTCGGGAATATAAACTGATAACGACCTCTGACACATTCAAAACAGGATTAAATGTATCACATGGATTCATGGCTTTTTATATAACATGAATGGACATTTGGGGACATCATGGATTCATGCGTTTTTATGTAAATTGAAAAGACATTTGGGGACATCACATCTTCCAACAGACTCCAGTTTGAGGACAATGAACTTTTGACACTTCTTATGTGAACCCCTCGCCTCCTTTTATTGCTTTCCCCAAATAGTATACGGACAATGTAGTATATGGATTCAGTGCAGTATTTGGACAGTGTAATATATGGACAGTGTAGTATATGGATGCAGTTCAGTGTATGAATACAGTGCATTATTTGGATGCAGTGTAGTTTATGGACAGTGTAATATATAGACATTGTAGTATATGGATTTGGTGCAGTATATGGATATAGTGTAATATATGGATGCGGAGTAGTATATGGATACAGTGTAGTATATGGACAGTGTAGTATATGGATTTGGTGCAGTGTATGGACAGTGTAGTATATGGACAGTGCAGTATATGGATACGGTGCAGTATATGGATACAGTGCAGTATATGGATACGGTTCAGTATATGGATACAGTGCAGTATATGGATAAGGTGTAGTATATGGACAGTGTAGTATATGGATAAGGTGTAGTATATGGACAGTGTAGTATATGGATACGATGCAGTATATGGATACAGTGCAGTATATGGACAGTGTAATATATGGATATGGTGTAGTATATGGATACAGTGCAGTATATGGACAGTGTAGTATATGGATATAGTGCAGTATATGAACAGTGTAGTATTTGGATACAGTGCAGTATATGGACAGTATAGTATATGGATTCGGTGCAGTATATGGATACGGTGCAGTATATGGATACAGTGCAGTATATGGATACGGTTCAGTATATGGATACAGTGCAGTATATGGATACGGTGTAGTATATGGACAGTATAGTATATGGATTCGGTGCAGTATATGGATACGGTGCAGTATATGGATACGGTGCAGTATATGGATACAGTGCAGTATATGGATACGGTGCAGTATATGGATACAGTGTAGTATATGGATTCAGTGCAGTATTTGGATATAGTGTAGTATATGGATACAGTGCAGTATATGGACAGTGTAGTATATGGATATGGTGCAGTATGTGGACAGTGTAGTATATGGATACAGTGCAGTGTATGGATACAGTGCAGTATATGAACAGTGTAGTATTTGGATTCGGTGCAGTATATGGACAGTGTAGTATATGGATACAGTGTAGTATATGGATACGGTGCAGTATATGGACAGTGTAGTATATGGATACAGTGCAGTATATGGACAGTGTAATATATGGATACGGTGCAGTATATGGACAGTGTAATATATGGATACGGTGCAGTATATGGGCAGTGTAATATATGGATATGGTGCAGTATATGGACAGTGTAGTATATGGATACGGTGCAGTGTATGGATACAGTGCAGTATATGGACAGTGTAGTATATGGATACAGTGCAGTATATGGACAGTGTAATATATGGATACGGTGCAGTATATGGACAGTGTAATATATGGATACGGTGCAGTATATGGACAGTGTAATATATGGATACGGTGCAGTATATGGACAGTGTAATATATGGATACGGTGCAGTATATGGACAGTGTAATATATGGATACGGTGCAGTATATGGACAGTGTAATATATGGATACGGTGCAGTATATGGATACGGTGCAGTATATGGACAGTGTAATATATGGATACGGTGCAGTATATGGACAGTGTAATATATGGATACAGTGCAGTATATGGACAGTGTAGTATATGGATACGGTGCAGTATATGGACAGTGTAATATATGGATACGGTGCAGTATATGGACAGTGCAGTATATGGACAGTGTAATATATGGATACGGTGCAGTATATGGACAGTGTAATATGGATACGGTGCAGTATATGGACAGTGCAGTATATGGACAGTGTAATATATGGATACGGTGCAGTATATGGACAGTGTAGTATATGGATATGGTGCAGTATTTGGCTTCTTTAGTTGATCATTGATTTGCTCTTGCACTTTGCGGCTCAGTTTCGGGCCGCTCCCGTTCTGCAGATGATGAGATTTTCTTCTTCCAGCAATTAATGCTGAACTTAATTTTATTTTTGATTTTCTGATGCAGATTTTATCTATAGGAGCATGAGGAGTGAAGGCTCAGGGGCCACAAATCACCGTGGTTTATGGGCTCTTTGGTGAGAAGTGTCAGGGCCGCGCTGATTGATGGCGGTAAGTGAATATCTCACCGTTATTAAATATGTGTCTAAGCGCAAGTGATCGTGTGACAGAGGGAGAAATATGGCGCTCGCCCACTCCAGCATCATCTCATCCTGGGACCGCCGCGCTTTACAGATCTCAGGTTCGTCTTTTTCATCATAAATTGAGATTTTCTTATTTTTAGGTTTTCATGTGTAATCATGAAATCTGCAGCAAGTCCAAAAGTCGGGGACTGAGAGCGAAGGGCCCCTGGAATGGAGGGGAGATCTGTCCAAAGGGACCGAGAGCGAAGGGCCCCTAGAATGGAGGGGAGATCTGTCCAAAGGCTGAGAGCGAGGGGCCCCAAGAATGGAGGGGAGATCTGTCCAAAGGGACTGAGAGCGAAGGGCCCCTGGAATGGAGGGGAGATCTGTCCAAAGGGACCGAGAGCGAGGGGCCCCTGGAATGGAGGGGAGATCTGTCCAAAGGCTGAGAGCGAGGGGCCCCTGGAATGGAGGGGAGATCTGTCCAAAGGGTCCGAGAGCGAGGGGCCCCAAGAATGGAGGGGAGATCTGTCCAAAGGGACGGAGACCGAGGGGCTCCAAGAATGGAGGGGAGATCTGTCCAAAGGGACCGAGAGTGAGGGGTCCCAGGAATAGAGGGGAGATCTGTCCAAAGGGACCGAGAGTGAGGGGCCCCAAGAATGGAGGGGAGATCTGTCCAAAGGGACCGAGAGCGAGGGGCCCCAAGAATGGAGGGGAGATCTGTCCAAAGAGACTAAGAGCGAGGGGCCCCAAGAATGGAGGGGAGATCTGTCCAAAGAGACTGAGAGCATGGGGCCCCAAGAATGGAGGGGAGATCTGTCCAAAGGGACCGAGAGTGAGGGGTCCCAGGAATAGAGGGGAGATCTGTCCAAAGGGACCGAGAGTGAGGGGCCCCAAGAATGGAGGGGAGATCTGTCCAAAGGGACCAAGAGTGAGGGGCCCCAAGAATGGAGGGGAGATCTGTCCAAAGGGACCGAGAGTGAGGGTCCCAGGAATAGAGGGGAGATCTGTCCAAAGGGACCGAGAGCGAGGGGCCCCAAGAATGGAGGGGAGATCTGTCCAAAGGGACCGAGAGCGAGGGGCCCCAAGAGTGGAGGGGAGATCTGTCCAAAGGGACAGAGAGCGAGGGGCCCCAAGAATGGAGGGGAGATCTGTCCAAAGGGGCTGAGAGCGAGGGGCCCCTGGAAAGGAGGGGAGATCTGTCCAAAGGGACCCAGAGCGAGGGGCCCCTGGAAAGGAGGAGAGATCTGTCCAAAGGGACCCAGAGCGAAGGGCCCCTGGAAAGGAGGGGAGATCTGTCCAAAGGGATCCAGAGCGAGGGGCCCCTGGAAAGGAGGGGAGATCTGTCCAAAGGGACAGAGAGCGAGGGGTCCCAAGAATGGAGGGGAGATCTGTCCAAAGGGACCGAGAGCGAAGGGCCCCTGGAATGGAGGGGAGATCTGTCCAAGGGGACTGAGAGCGAAAGGCCCCAAGAATGGAGGGGAGATCTGTCCAAAGGGATGAGAGCGAGGGGCCCTTGGAAAGGAGGGGAGATCTGTCCAAAGGGACCCAGAGCGAGGGCCCCAAGAATGGAGGGGAGATCTGTCCAAAGGGACAGAGCGAAGGGCCCCAAAAATGGAGGGGAGATCTGTCCAAAGGGACCGAGAGTGAGGGGCCCCAAAAATGGAGGGAGATCTGTCCAAAGGGACCGAGAGTGAGAGGCCCCAAGAATGGAGGGGAGATCTGTCCAAAGGGACCCAGAGCGAGGGGCTCCAAGAATGGAGGGGAGATCTGTCCAAAGGGACCGAGAGCGAGGGACCCCAAGAATGGAGGGGAGATCTGTCCAAAGGGACCGAGAGTGATGGGCCCCAAGAATGGAGGGGAGATCTATCCAAAGGGACCGAGAGTGAGGGCCCCAAGAATGGAGGGGAGATCTGTCCAAAGGGACCGAGAGCGAGGGACCCCAAGAATGGAGGGGAGATCTGTCCAAAGGGTCCAAGAGCGAGGGGCCCCAAGAATGGAGGGGAGGTCTGTCCAAAGGGACTGAGAGTGAGAGGCCCCAAGAATGGAGGGGAGATCTGTCCAAAGGGTCCAAGAGCGAGGGGCCCCAAGAATGGAGGGGAGGTCTGTCCAAAGGGACCGAGAGTGATGGGCCCCAAGAATGGAGGGGAGATCTGTCCAAAGGGACCGAGAGCGAGGAGCCCCAAGAATGGAGGGGAGATCTGTCCAAAGGGACGGAGACCGAGGGACCCCAAGAATGGAGGGGAGATCTGTCCAAAGGGACCGAGAGCGAGGGGCTCCAAGAATGGAGGGGAGATCTATCCAAAGGGACCGAGAGTGAGGGGCCCCAAGAATGGAGGGGAGATCTGTCCAAAGGGACCGAGAGCGAGGGGCCCCAAGAATGGAGGGGAGATCTGTCCAATGGGACTAAGAGCGAGGGGCCCCAGGAATAGAGGGGAGATCTGTCCAAAGGGACAGAGCGAAGGGCCCCAAGAATGGAGGGGAGATCTATCCAAAGGGACCGAGAGTGAGGGGCCCCAAGAATGGAGGGGAGATCTGTCCAAAGGGACCGAGAGCGAGGGGCCCCAAGAATGGAGGGGAGATCTGTCCAATGGGACTAAGAGCGAGGGGCCCCAGGAATAGAGGGGAGATCTGTCCAAAGGGACTGAGAGAGAGGGGCCCCAGGAATAGAGGGGAGATCTGTCCAAAGGGACCGAGAGTGAGGGGCCCCAAGAATGGAGGGGAGATCTGTCCAAAGGGACCGAGAGTGAGGGGCCCCAAAAATGGAGGGGAGATCTGTCCAAAGGGACCGAGAGCGAAGGGCCCCTGTAATGGAGGGGAGATCTGTCCAAAGGGACCCAGAGCGAAGGGCCCCTGTAATGGAAGGGAGATCTGTCCAAAGGGACCGAGAGCGAGGGGTCTCAAGAATGGAGGGGAGATCTGTCCAAAGGGACCGAGAGCGAGGGGTCTCAAGAATGGAGGGGAGATCTGTCCAAAGGGGCTGAGAGCGAGGGGCCCCTGGAATGCAGGGGAGATCTGTCCAAAGGGACTGAGAGCGAAGGGGCCCCAAGAATGGAGGGGAGATCTGTCCAAAGGGACTGAGAGCGAAGGGCCCCAAGAATGGAGGGGAGATCTGTCCAAAGGGGCTGAGAGCAAGGGGCCCTAAGAATGTAGGGGAGATCTGTCCAAAGGGACCAAGAGTGAGGGGTCCCAAGAATGGAGGGGAGATCTGTGCAAAGGCTGAGAGCGAGGGGGCCCCAAAGAATGGAGGGGAGATCTGTCCAAAGGGACCAAGAGTGAGGGGTCCCAAGAATGGAGGGGAGATCTGTCCAAAGGGACCAAGAGTGAAGGCCCCTGGAAAGGAGGGAGATCTGTCCAAAGGGACTGAGAGCGAGGGGCCCCAAGAATGGAGGGGAAGATCTGTCCAAAGGGACCGAGAGTGAGGGGCCCCAAGAATGGAGGGGAGATCTGTCCAAAGGGACCGAGAGTGAGGGGCCCCAAGAATGGAGGGGAGATCTGTCCAAAGGGACCGAGAGCGAGGGGCCCCAAGAATGGAGGGGAAGATCTGTCCAAAGGGACCGAGAGTGAGGGGCCCCAAGAATGGAGGGGAGATCTGTCCAAAGGGACCGAGAGTGAGGGGCCCCAAGAATGGAGGGGAGATCTGTCCAAAGGGACTGAGAGCGATTGGCCCCAAGAATGGAGGGGAGATCTGTCCAAAGGGACTGAGAGCGAGGGGTCCCAAGAATGGAAGGGAGGTCTGTCCAAAGGGACCGAGAGCGAGGGACCCCAAGAATGAAGGGCAGATCTTTCCAAAGGGACCTAGAGCGAGGGGCCCCAAGAATAGAGGGGAGATCTGTCCAAAGGGATCAAGAGCGAGGGGCCCCAAGAATGGAGGGGAGATCTGTCCAAAGAGACTGAGAGCGAGGGGCCCCAAGAATGAAGGGGAGATCTTTCCAAAGGGACCTAGAGCGAGGGGCCCCAAAAATGGAGGGGAGATATGTCCAAAGCGATCAAGAGCGAGGGCCCCAAGAATGGAGGGAGATCTGTCCAAAGGGACTGAAAGCGAGGGGCCCCAAGAATGGAGGGGATATCTGTTCAAGGGGACCGAGAGCGAGGGACCCCAAGAATAGAGGGGAGATCTGTCCAAAGGGACTGAGAACATGGGGCCCCAAGAATGGAGGGGAGATCTGTCCAAAGGGACTGAGAGCGAGGGGCCCCACAAATGGAGGGGAGATCTGTCCAAAGGGACCGAGAGCGAAGGGCCCCAAGAATGGAGGGGAGATCTGACCAAAGGGACCAAGAGCGAGGGACCCCAAGAATGGAGGGGAGATCTGTATGAAGGGGCAAAGGACATATCAGTCAGCAACACCTGGAGAAGTTGAGGATGATCCGAACCCCGGGGTCCACTGAGCTGATGAGAGGAGAGACATGATCCGGTACAGACGTGTGATGTCACTGGATTAGGGGGACACATGAGCTCATCAGGACAATGGGGCCAGATCTAATCACAACACCAGTCCATCCATCACCTCACTGCCCTCCATCCACTGACTCATTCATTAATCCTTTCTTTTCATCCATCTGTTCTTCCATCCATCGATTAAACATTCATTCATCCATATATCCAATGCATTCATTTGTCTACCCTTATTTCTGTCCTTCTATTCATCCATCTATCCTTAGATTGGTCCTTCTATCCATCCATCCATACATACATACATACATACATACATTGGTTCTTCTACCCATCCATTTAATCTTCTCTCCATCCATCCATACTTCGATCCATCCATCTATCCATCCATTCATCCTACCATTCTTCTCCCTATCCATCCATCTGTCCATCCATCCATCCCTCCCTCACTCCCTTTATCCTTCTATCCATCCATTCATTCTTCCATTCATCTCTCTGTCTTTCGGGGTCTTCGAGCTTCATGTGACACCACTAGACATTGACACGACGTTGCGAGATGTGGGAACATCATCAGTTCTTCATCTTGATACTTTCTGTAACTTTAAGTTCCCTGTGTCTGTATGAAGACATCACCTTGTTAACCCTGTCATCCCCAGCCGTTCCCAGAGGTCTCCCCATTCCTCAGACCCTCAGTAAAGAGGTTTATTGGATCGATCAAGGTCATTGCCAATCTCAATGTGTCATCTGTCACCCAGGAGGTGGCGGAGGGTTTATACCCCTATCATGGCGCGGAGGGGCTGCTTATCCCATTGATAGGGGGACGATTGACTGCTGGATGCAATTTGTATAGTTGACATGGACCCACTTTACCCCCTTCCCTTTTCCCCTCCACCAGTAATCCTAGGATACAATGTATCCGAGGTGACGGATGGAACGTTTGTAAATATTTGTATCAACAATATTATACTGTGAAATGACCGTGAATCCGAAGATCCGCACAGATCTCTGAGATCTCCAGATATGTCCTGCAGTCACTAACAAGAGAAAGGGGAAATGTTCATGAAGGAGCAATGACCCTGGGGGGGTAAAGAAAATCAGGGGGGGAATCAGGGAGGGGGGAATGGAGATCCGGTGAGGGTGAAGGTGAGGGTGACAATGAAGGTGAGGGTGACAGTGAGGGTGATGGTGAAGGTGAGGGTGATGGTGTGGGTGACAATAAGGGTGAGGGTGAAAGTGAGGGTGAGGGAGATGGTGAGGGTGACAATGAGGGTGAGGGCAATGGTGAGGGTGATGGTGATGGTGAGAGTGATGGTGAGGGTTATAATGAGGGTGAGGGTGATGGTGAGTGTGAGAGTGAGGGTGATGGTGAGGGTTATAATGAGGGTGAGGGTGATGGTGAGTGTGAGAGTGAGGGTGATGGTGAGGGTTATAATGAGGGTGAGGGTGATGGTGAGGGTTATAATGAGGGTGAGGGTGATGGTAAGGGTTATAATGAGGGTGAGGGTGATGGTGAAGGTTATAATGAGGGTGAGAGTGATGGTGAGGGTGAGAGTGATGGTGAGGGTGATAATGAGGGTGATAATGAGGGTGATAATGAGGGTGATAATGAGGGTGATAATGAGGGTGAGAGTGAGGGTGATGGTGAGGGTGATAATGAGGGTGAGGGTGAGGGTGATGGTGAGGATGAGAGTGATGGTGAGGGTTAGGGTGAAGGTGAGGGTGACGGTAAGGGTGATGATGAGGGTGATGGTGAGAGTGATGGTGATGGTCATGGTGGGGGTGATGGTCAGACTGAGGGTGATGGTGACAATGACGGTGAGGGTGAGGGTGAAGGTGAGAGTGATGGTGAGGGTTAGGGTGAAGGTGAGGGTGACGGTAAGGGTGATGGTGAGAGTGATGGTCATGGTCATGGTGGGGGTGATGGTCAGACTGAGGGTGCTGGTGACAATGACGGTGAGGGTGAGGGTGAAGGTGAGAGTGATGGTGAGGGTGACAATGAGGGTGAGGGTGAAGGTGAGGGTGATGGTGAGGGTGATGGTGAAGGTGACAGAGAGGGGCGGGGGTGACCTAAGATATCAATAACTGGAAAAGAACATATGACCAGAGCTGCACCCCCTTATCCTTCATGCAGAGATCTGTGCTGAGGCTGAGGATGCAGAGAGGAGTATTAACTGCTCCAGAGCCTCACTCTGTATATATATGTACCCAGTGACTGCCAGGTCAGTGGTGGTTGGGTAATCGGGAGACTAGGTCGTAGATGTTGTACAAGTGACGCGTAGTGAGTGCGTTGAAGAATACAGGAGTAATCAGTGAGAGTATTAGTGAATGACAGTGACGCACCAGCTAGATAGTGAGGTGCAGTTGAGGTGTTCAGGAGGTGAGGTGTAATGTAATGTAGACAGTGACTGCACAAGACAGAATAGTGAAGTGAGTATGGAGGTATAATACGAGGAGGTAATCAGGTCAGAAATGTAATGTATGTAACAGTGATGCACAGAGAATAGTGAGGGCAGTCTGAGATATATACAGGAACTAGATCAGTAATGTAATGTATGTACACCAGCTTCACCAGCAGAATCGTGAGTGCAGGCTGAGTATGATCAGGAGAGTTAACTGCATCAGTATGTAATGTATGTACACAGTGACTGCACCAGCAGAATAGTGAGTGCAGCTCTGGAGTATAATACAGGAGGTAACTCAGGATCAGTAATGTAATGTATGTACACAGTGACTGCACCAGCAGAATAGTGAGTGCAGCTCTGGAGTATAATACAGGAGGTAACTCAGGATCAGTAATGTAATGTATGTACACAGTGATCTGCACCAGCAGAATAGTGAGTGCAGCTCTGGAGTATAATACAGGAGGTAACTCAGGATCAGTAATGTAATGTATGTACACAGTGACTGCACCAGCAGAATAGTGAGTGCAGCTCTGGAGGATAATACAGGAGGTAACTCAGGATCAGTAATGTAATGTATGTACACAGTGACTGCTCCAGCAGAATAGTGAGTGCAGCTCTGGAGTATAATACAGGAGGTAATCAGGATCAGTAATGTAATGTATGTACACAGTGACTGCACCAGCAGAATAGTGAGTGCAGCTCTGGAGTATAATACAGGAGGTAACTCAGGATCAGTAATGTAATGTATGTACACAGTGACTGCACCAGCAGAATAGTGAGTGCAGCTCTGGAGGATAATACAGGAGGTAACTCAGGATCAGTAATGTAATGTATGTACACAGTGACTGCACCAGCAGAATAGTGAGTGCAGCTCTGGAGTATAATACAGGAGGTAACTCAGGATCAGTAATGTAATGTATGTACACAGTGACTGCACCAGCAGAATAGTGAGTGCAGCTCTGGAGTATAATACAGGAGGTAACTCAGGATCAGTAATGTAATGTATGTACACAGTGACTGCACCAGCAGAATAGTGAGTGCAGCTCTGGAGGATAATACAGGAGGTAACTCAGGATCAGTAATGTAATGTATGTACACAGTGACTGCACCAGCAGAATAGTGAGTGCAGCTCTGGAGTATAATACAGGAGGTAACTCAGGATCAGTAATGTAATGTATGTACACAGTGACTGCACCAGCAGAATAGTGAGTGCAGCTCTGGAGTATAATACAGGAGGTAACTCAGGATCAGTAATGTAATGTATGTACACAGTGACTGCACCAGCAGAATAGTGAGTGCAGCTCTGGAGTATAATACAGGAGGTAACTCAGGATCAGTAATGTAATGTATGTACACAGTGACTGCACCAGCAGAATAGTGAGTGCAGCTCTGGAGTATAATACAGGAGGTAACTCAGGATCAGTAATGTAATGTATGTACACAGTGACTGCACCAGCAGAATAGTGAGTGCAGCTCTGGAGTATAATACAGGAGGTAACTCAGGATCAGTAATGTAATGTATGTACACAGTGACTGCACCAGCAGAATAGTGAGTGCAGCTCTGGGTATAATACAGGAGGTAACTCAGGATCAGTAATGTAATGTATGTACACAGTGACTGCACCAGCAGAATAGTGAGTGCAGCTCTGGGTATAATACAGGAGGTAACTCAGGATCAGTAATGTAATGTATGTACACAGTGACTGCACCAGCAGAATAGTGAGTGCAGCTCTGGAGTATAATACAGGAGGTAACTCAGGATCAGTAATGTAATGTATGTACACAGTGACTGCACCAGCAGAATAGTGAGTGCAGCTCTGGAGTATAATACAGGAGGTAACTGCATTCATTTAATCTTCTCTTCTTCCATCCATCAGTATATCTAGCTTCCAGTGGTGCAGTCACTATTCTATGGTTACATCATGTCTTATCCTCCAGTCACCTCCAGAGCTGCAGTCACTATTCTGCTGTTACATCATGTCTTATCCTCCAGTCACCTCCAGAGCTGCAGTCTCTATTCTGCTGTTATATTGTGTCTTTTCCCTCAGCCCCTCCTAATCTTCCATTCTTGCTCTGATACTTTCTTCTTCTCACGGTCGGTGACTTGTTTCCTATCCTCTTTTTGTTTTCTTTTGTCTTGTTTTCTGTCCTCTTGTTGTTTTCTCTCCTCTTGTTTTTGTCCTCTTGTTTTCTCTCCTCTTGTTTTTTCTTCTCTTGTTGTTTTCTCTCCTCTTGTTGTTTTCTGTCCTCTTGTTGTTTTCTGTCCTCTTTTTTGTCCTCTTGTTGTTTTCTGCCCTCTTGTTGTTTTCTGTCCTCTTGTTTTTTGTCCTCTTGTGTTCTCTCCTCTTGTTGTTTTCTCTTCTCTTGTTTTTTCTGTACTCTTGTTTTTTGACCTGTTATTGTTTTCTGTCCTCTTGTTGGTTTCTGCCTTCTTGCTGTTTTCTGCCCTCTTGTTGGTTTCTGTCCTCTTGTTATTTGTCCTCTTATTGTTTTCTGTCCTCTTGTTGTTTTCTCTTTTCTTGTTGTTTTCTGTCCTCTTGTTTTTTTTTCTGTCCTCTTGTTTTCTGCCCTCTTGTTGTTTTCTGTCCTCTTGTTGTTTTCTGTCCTCTTGTTGTTTTCTGTCCTCTTGTTGTTTCTGTCCTCTTGTTGTTTTCTGTCCTCTTGTTTTCTGCCCTCTTGTTGTTTTCTGTCCTCTTGTTTTCTCTCCTCTTGTTGTTTTCTGTCCTATTGTTGTTTTCTCTCCTCTTGTTGTTTTCTGTCCTCTTGTTGTTTTCTGTCCTCTTGTTTTCTGTCCTATTGTTGTTTTCTGTCCTCTTGTTTTCTGTCCTCTTGTTGTTTTCTGCCCTCTTGTTTTCTGTCCTCTTGTTGTTTTCTGCTCTCTTGTTGTTTTCTGCCCTCTTCTTGTTTTCTGCCCTCTTGTTGTTTTCTCTCCTCTTGTTGTTTTCTGCCCTCTTGTTATTTTCTGTCCTCTTGTTGTTTTCTGTCCTCTTGTTGTTTTCTCTCCTCTTGTTGTTTTCTGTCCTCTTGTTTTCTGTCCTCTTGTTGTTTTCTGTCCTCTTGTTTGTTTTTCTTCCTCTTGTTGTTTTCTGTCCTCTTGTTTTTCTTCTCCTCTTGTTGTTTTCTGTCCTCTTGTTTGTTTTTCTTCCTCTTCTTGTTTTCTGTCCTCTTTGTTTTCTCTCCTCTTGTTGTTTTCTCTCCTCTTGTTGTTTTCTGTCCTCTTGTTGTTTTCTGTCCTCTTGTTGTTTTCTGTCCTCTTGTTTTTCTGTCCTCTTGTTGTTTTTCTTCCTCTCTTGTTTGTCTTTGTTTCTCTCCTCTTGTTGTTTTCTCTCCTCTTGTTGTTTTCTCTCTCTCTCTTGTTTTCTGTCCTCTTCTTGTTTTCTTCCTTGTTTCTCTTCTCTTGTTGTTTTCTGTCCTCTTGTTGTTTTCTGTCCTCTTTTGTTTTCTGTCCTCTTTGTTTTCTGTCCTCTTGTTGTTTTCTTCCTCTTGTTGTTTTCTGTCTCTTGTTGTTTTCTGTCCCTCTTGTTGTTTTCTGCCTCTTGTTTCTTCCTTGTTGTTTTCTGTCCTCTTGTTGTTTTCTGCCTCTTGTTGTTTTCTGTCCTCTTGTTGTTTTCTGTCCTCTTGTTGTTTTCTGTCCTCTTGTTGTTTTCTCTGTTCCTCTTGTTTTCTGTTCCTCTTGTTTTCTTGTCCTCTTGTTGTTTTCTGCTTCTTTGTTTTCTCTTCTTGTTTCTGTCCTCTTGTTGTTTTCTGTCCTCTTGTTGTTTTTTTTGTCCTCTTGTTGTTTTCTGTCCTCTGTTGTTTTCTGTCCTCTTGTTGTTTTTGCTCTCTTGTTTTTGCCTCTTGTTGTTTTCTCTTTGTTTCTGTCCTCTTGTTTTCTGTCCTTTTTGTTGTTTCTCCTCTTGTTGTTTTCTGTCCTCTTGTTTTTTCTGTCCTTCTTGTTTTCTCTCCCTGTTTTTTCTGTCCTCTTGTTGTTTTCTGTCCTCTTGTTGTTTTCTGTTCTCTTGTTTTCTGTCCTCTTCTTGTTTTCTGTTCTCTTGTTTTCTCTTCTCTTGTTGTTTTCTGTCCTCTTGTTGTTTTTTGTCCTCTTGTTGTTTTCTGTCCTCTTGTTTTCTGTCCTCTTGTTGTTTTCTCTCCTCTTGTTGTTTCTGTCTCTCTTGTTGTTTTTTGTCCTCTTGTTGTTTTTTGTCCTCTTGTTGTTTTCTGTCCTCTTGTTTTTCTGTCCTCTTGTTGTTTTCTGTCCTCTTGTTGTTTTCTGCCCTCTTGTTGTTTTCTGCCTCTTGTTGTTTTCTGTCCTCTTGTTGTTTTTGTCCTCTTGTTTTCTGTCCTCTTGTTTTTCTGTCCTCTTGTTGTTTTCTGACTTCTTGGTGTTTTTTGTCCTCTTGTTGTTTTCTGTCTCTTGGTGTTTTCTGTCCTCTTGTGTGTTTTTTTGTCCTCTTGTTGTTTTCTGTCCTCTTGTTGTTTTCTCTCCTCTTGTTGTTTTCTGACCTCTTGTTTTTTGTCCTCTTGTTGTTTTCTCTCCTCTTGTTGTTTTCTGTCCTCTTGTTTTCTGTCCTTTTGTTGTTTTCTGCCATCTTGTTGTTTTCTCTCCTCTTGTTGTTTTCTGTCTTCTTGTTTTCTCTCCACTAGTATTTTTCTGTCCTCTTGTTTTCTCTCCTCTTGTTGTTTTCTCTCCTCTTTTTGTTTTCTCTCCTCTTCTTGTTTTCTGTCCTCTTGTTTTCTCTCCTCTTGTTGTTTTCTGTCCTCTTGTTGTTTTCTCTCCTCTTCTTGTTTTCTGTCCTCTTGTTTTCTCTCCTCCTGTTGTTTTCTCTCCTCTTGTTGTTTTCTCTCCTCTTGTTGTTTTCTCTCCTCTTGTTGTTTTCAGTCCTCTTGTTTTTTCTCCTCTTGTTGTTTTCTCTCCTCTTGTTGTTTTCTCTCCTCTTGTTGTTTTTTCTCCTCTTGTTGTTTTCTCTCCTCTTGTTGTTTTCTCTCCTCTTGTTGTTTTCTCTCCTCTTGTTGTTTCTCTCCTCTTGTTGTTTTCTGTCCTCTTGTTTTCTCTCCTCTTGTTGTTTTCTCTCCTCTTGTTTTCTCTCCTCTTGTTGTTTTCTGCCCTCTTGTTGTTTTCTCTCCTGTTCTTGTTTTCTCTCCTCTTCTTGTTTTCTGTCCTCTTGTTTTCTGTCCTCTTGTTGTTTTCTGTCCTCTTGTTGTTTATTGTCCTCTTGATGGAGGGTCTCGCCCCGCACAGTTGCTCGCCGGGTGGTGGTGGTTCCTTGTGTCGGGTGTTCTCCCCGGTATCACACTTCACTATGGATTAAGTCCCGGTCCTTTCAGCTGCGTGGTGTCTGTGATGCCGGGTGTTGGCACCGTGCTCCGCCATCCTGTGCCAAGATCCGCGCAGCCATTATCCTGCCGAATAATGAACCCGTCATTCCAGTGAACCCCAGAATCAGCGCAGCGGACGCCCACACTCGCAATCTCAACATGTCGCAATATATGAAATCTCCTCCATCCTCGTCCTCTTTATTGTATCCACTTTCTGCCGTCAGTCACAATCTTGCAATAACTTCTCATTTTGATCATCCAGATGGATCAAAGCTATTAGAGGATGGAAATGGAAGGGTTAAAGTAAAGAGAATACCGCCATACGGTGCCTATATAGTGATCACATATTACAAATAATACTGCCATATAGTGCTGAGGTGAGTGTCCTGCAATACTACGGTCAGTGCCAGAAGATGCTCCATATAACGCTGCCATACATGGCCCATATCTAACAGTGCCATCATAGCGATGCCATACAGTGCCCGAAAAATGCAAATTGTCACTTTTTTTACCATTTTTGCTGCAACATTGTAGATATATACTAATAAAAGTACTTTAGAATGTCTGAAAGATACCGCCATATAGTGATAAACACCAGCCCTATGGAGGGTGTACAGGATAGCGCCATACAGTGCTCAGGTAATAGCGCTATAGAATAGATAATACCGCATACAGTGCCCAGGTAATAGCGCTATACAATAATTACCTGTCCGTCTTATGACACTGATACCAGAGATTTTGCCACAATAGTTGCAGTTTTGTGCGGTTTTGCAGCGTTTCTGCGTCACTTTACAGCTGGGGAATCCCAGGGAATCCCGGGGGCAGCGTTTCCCCCACGGTCGGTGCGGTTCCCGCGGTCGCGCTCTCTGGCGGCTCCACGCTGCTGCGCTTCCTCTTTATTATTTCTCCGCTGTTTTCCGTCTGTCAGAGGTGGAACCAGAGATCAATTGGATGAGTGAAAATCGATTCCTTCAAGGACTGTGAGGATAATTGTCCTGACATCTGGGAGGAGATCTGAGATCTCCCAGGAGAACCCGCACCAGAGCGGAGGATGGAGGCAGAGGACGGGGCGGAGGATGGAGGCAGAGGACGGAGCGGAGGATGGAGGCAGAGGACGGAGCGGAGGATGGAGGCAGAGGACGGAGCGGAGGAACAGTGGCAGAGCATAGAACAGAGTCAGAGGCGGCAGAGGACGGAGAAGAGGATGGAGCGGAGGAACGGAGTCAGTGGCGGCAGAGGACGGAGAAGAGGATGGAGGCAGAGGACGGAGCGGAGGATGCAGGCAGAGGACGGAGCGGAGGATGCAGGCAGAGGACGGAGCGGAGGATGCAGGCAGAGGACGGAGCGGAGGATGCAGGCAGAGGACGGAGCGGAGGATGGAGGCAGAGGACGGAGCGGAGGATGGAGGCAGAGGACGGAGCGGAGGATGCAGGCAGAGGACGGAGCGGAGGATGCAGGCAGAGGACGGAGCGGAGGATGCAGCTAGAGGATGGAGCAAAGGAACAATAATACAGAATCCACTGCACCATGTGAAAAGTGGAACTCACTGAATTCCTAGTATCGGAGGCACACGTCCTTAGTCAGGGAGTTCCACCTGACATCAATAATATCAAGTCAAAGGAAGAACAGCGCCTCACCAGCCGGTATGCTTCAAAATTCCATGTTTATTCCGCCATCACAGCACGACGTTTCGGTCGTAATGACCTTTTTCAAGGAGCAGAGGAACAGTGACAGAGGACAGAGCGGAGGATGGAGGCAGAGGACGGAGAAGAGGATGGAGGCAGAGGACGGAGCGGAGGAACAGTGACAGAGGACGGAGCGGAGGATGGAGAAAAGGATGGAGCGAAGGAACAAAGTCAGTGGCGGCAGAGGACGGAGAAGAGGATGGAGCGGAGGAATGGAGTCAGTGGCGGCAGAGGACGGAGAAGAGGATGGAGGCAGAGGACGGAGCGGAGGAACAGTGATAGAGGACAGAGTGGAGGATGAAAGCAGAGGACGGAGCGGAGGTTTAGTGACAGAGGACAGAGCGGAGGATGGAGGCAGAGGACGGAGCGGAGGAACAGTGACAGAGGACAGAGTGGAGGATGGAGGCAGAGGATGGCGAAAAGGATGGAGCGAAGGAACGGAATCAGTGGCGGCAGAGGACAGAGAAGAGGATGGAGCGGAGGAACGGAGTCAGTGGCGGCAGAGGACGGAGAAGAGGATGGAGTGTAGGATGGAGGCAGAGGACAGAGCGGAGGAACAGTGATAGAGGACAGAGCAGAGGATGGAAGCAGAGGACGGAGCGGAGGAACAGTGACAGAGGACAGAGCGGAGGATGGAGGCAGAGGACGGAGCGGAGGAACAGTGACAGAGGACGGAGCGGAGGATGGAGGCAGAGGATGGTGAAAAGGATGGAGCGAAGGAACGGAATCAGTGGGGGCAGAGGACGGAGAAGAGGATGGAGTGGAGGATGGAGGCAGAGGACAGAGCGGAGGAACAGTGATAGAGGACAGAGCGGAGGATGGAAGCAGAGGACGGAGCGGAGGGACAGAGGACAGAGCGGAGGATGGAGGCAGAGGACGGAGCGGAGGAACAGTGACAGAGGACGGAGCGGAGGATGGAGGCAGAGGATGGTGAAAAGGATGGAGCGAAGGAATGGAATCAGTGGCGGCAGAGGACGGAGAAGAGGATGGAGCGGAGGAACGGAGTCAGTGGCGGCAGAGGACGGAGAAGAGGATGGAGGCAGAGGACGGAGCGGAGGAACAGTGACAGAGGACAGAGCGGAGGATGGAGGCAGAGGACGGAGAAGAAGATAGATCGGAGGAACGGAGTCAGTGGCGGCAGAGGACGTAAAAGAGGATGGAGCGGAGGAACGGAGTCAGATGCGGCAGAGGACAGAGCGGAGGATGGAGGCAGAGGACAGAGAAGAGGATGTAGCGCAGGAACGGAGTCAGTGGGGCAGAGGACGGAGAAGAGGATGAAGCGGAGGAACGGAGTCAGTGGCGGCAGAGGACAGAGAAGAGGATGGAGCAGAGAAACGGAGTCAGTGGCAGCGGAGGACGGAGAAGAGGATGGAGCGGAGGATGGAGGCAGAGGATGGAGCGGAGGAACGGAGTCAGCGGCGGCAGAGGACAGAGTAGAGGATGGAGTGGAGGAACGGATGCAGATGCGGCAGAGGCTGGCGCGGCTCCGGTAATGAGGGGTCATCATCAGCAAGAAACATCAATCTGTGCTGCAGGAAAAGTGGAGTATGGTGATTAAAGTGTGAGCTCTGTGGTTCTGTCCCTCTGCGGTCCTCTGTGGTCGTCTCCCTCTGCGGTCCTCTCTCTCTGCAGTACTCTGTGGCCCTCTGCGGTCCTCTGTGGTCCTCTCCCTCTGTGGTCCTCTCCCTCTGCGGTCCTCTCCCTCTGAGGCCCTCTCCCTCTGCGGTCCTTTGCAGTCCTCTGCCTCTGTGGTCCTCTTTTTCTGAGGCCCTCTCCCTCTGCGGTCCTCTGTGGTCCTCTCCCTCTGCAGTCCTCTCCCTCTGCGGTCCTCTGTGGTCCTCTCCCTCTGCAGTCCTCTCCCTCTGCGGTCCTCTGTGGTCCTCTCCCTCTGCAGTCCTCTCCCTCTGCAGTCCTTTGCAGTCCACTCCCTCTGTGGTCCTCTCCCTCTGTGATCCTCTCCCTCTGCGGTCCTCTGTGGCCCTCTCCCTCTGCGGTCCTCTGTGGCCCTCTCCCTCTGCGGTCCGTTGCAGTCCTCTGCCTCTGTGGTCCTCTCCCTCTGCGGTCCTCTGCAGTCCTCTCCCTCTGAGGCCCTCTCCCTCTGTGGTCCTCTGTGGTCCTCTCCCTCTGCAGTCCTCTCCCTCTGCAGCTCTTTACAGTCCTCTCCCTCTGTGGTCCTCTCCCTCTGCGGTCCTCTGTGGCACTTTCCCTCTGTGGCCCTCTCCCTTTGTGGCCTTCTCCCTCTGTGGTCCTCTGTGGCCCTCTCCCTCTGCAGTCCTCTCCCTCTGTGGCCCTCTCCCTCTGCAGTCCTTTGCAGTCCTCTCCCTCTGTGGCCCTCTCCCTCTGCAGTCCTTTGCAGTCCTCTCCCTCTGTGGCCCTCTCCCTCTGTGGTCCTCTGTGGCCCTCTCCCTCTGTGGCCCTCTCCCTCTGTGGTCCTCTCCCTCTGCAGTCCTCTGTGGCCCTCTTTCTCTGTGGTCCTCTCTCTCTGCAGTGCTCTGTGGTCCTCTCCTTATGTGGCCCTCTTCCTCTGTGGTCCTCTGTGGTCTTCTCCCTCTGCAGTCCTCTGTGGCCCTCTCCCTCTGCGGTCTTCTGTGGCCCTCTCCCTCTGTGGTCTTCTCCCTTTGCGGTCCTCTGTGGCCCTCTCCCTTTGTGATCCTCTACGGTGCTCTGTGGCCCTCTCCCTCTGTGATCCTCTGCGGTCCTCTCCCTCTGTGGCCCTCTCCCACTGTGATCCTCTCCCTCTGTGGTCCTCTCCCTCTGTGGTCCTCTCCCACTGTGGCCCTCTCGCACTGTGGCCCGCTCCCTCTGAGGTCCTCTGTGGCCCTCTCTCTCTGCGGTCCTCTCCCTCTGCGGTCCTCTGCAGTCCTCTCCCTCTGTGGTCCTCTCCCTCTGAGGTCCTCTGTGGCCCTCTCTCTCTGCGGTCCTCTCCCTCTGCGGTGCTCTGTGGTCCTCTCCCTCTGTGGTCCTCTACCTCTGTGGTCCTCTCCCTCTGCGGTCCTCTCCCTTAGCGGTCCTCTGTGGTCCTCTCCCTCTGTGATCCTCTGGAGTCCTCTGTGGCCCTCTCCCTCTGTGGTCCTCTGTGGTCTTCTCCCTCTGCGGTCCTCTGTGGCGCTCTCCCTCTGTGATCATCTGGAGTCTTCTGTGGTCCTCTCCCTCTGTGGGCCTCTCCCTCTGCAGTCCACTGTGGCCCTCTCCCTCTGTGATCCTCTGCGGTGCTCTGTGGTCCTCTCCCTCTGCGGTCCTCTGTGGCCCTCTCCCTCTGTGGTCCTCTGTGACCCTCTCCCTCTGCGGTGCTCTGTGGCCCTCGTCCACTGTGGTCCTCTGTGGCCCTCTCCCACTGTGGTACTCTGTGGCCCTCTCCCTCTGCGGTGCTCTGCAGTCCTCTCCCTCTGCGGTCCTCTCCTTCTGTGGTCATCTGTGGTCCTCTCCCTCTGCGGTCCTCTGTGGTCCTCTCCTCTGTGGTCCTCTCCCTCTGTGGTCCTCTCCTCTGTGGTCCTCTCCCTCTGTGATCCTCTGCTCTGCAGTCCTCTCGTCCTCTGTGTGTCTCTCCCTCTTGCAGGTCCTGCTTGTGGTCCTCTCCCTCTGTGGATCCTCTCCTTCTGCTGGTCCCTCTGCGGTCCTTCCCTCTGTGATCCTCTCTTGGTCCTCTCCCTCTGGTACTCTCTCAGGGCCCTGCCGCTCTGATTCTACATACAAGCCTCTCTGATCCCTCTCTCTCTGTGCCGCTCTCATACTTCTAATGGAGCCTCCCTCTGATCTCTACTTCAAGCCGTCTCTGATGTCCTCCGTGCCGTTAACTCTCTCGGCCTCTTGATCTCTACTCTGGGCGCGCTCTGATGGTTCTCTCAACCGTGCTCTGATCTCTAGATACCAGCCGCTCCTACTGCTCTCTGTGTCCTCTGTGGTCCTCTCCCTGTGGTACTCTACCTCGGCCCTCTCTCTACTGGAGCCTCCTCTGAGTCCTCTCCCTCTGTGATCTCTCCTCTGGGTCCTCTGTGGCTTCCTCTCGGAGCCCTCTGTCTCTCATCGCGGTCCCTCTGTGACTCTCTCTAGCGCCTCTGTGATCTCTCATGCGAGTCCGCTTGGTCTCTTCCTCGTGTGATTCTCTGTATTCTCTGGCGCCTCTGTGGTCTCTGTGGTCCTCCCTCTGTATTCTCCCTTGTGTCCTTCCCATCGGGTCCTCTCCTCTTGATCCACTGCCTCTGATGTCTCTCTCGGTCCCTCTTTCCTCTCCCTCTGCGGTCCGCTCTGATCCTACTCCCTCTTGATACTTCTACATTCTAGGGTCCTGCGCTCTGATTCTCTTACATTACACATGGTCTCTACTCTCATCGGGTCACTTCTACTTCGGAGCCGCTCTGATATCTACATAACAAGCCGTCTCGATACTCTACATACTGGATCGCGCTCTGCTCTCATAGGCCTCTGTATCTCATACAGAGCCGCGCTCTGATACTCTACATACAAGCCGTCGCTCTGATACTCTACATACACGAGCCGCTCTCTGATACTCTACATACAGAGCCGCCTCTGATACTCTACATACTAGCCGCGCTCTGATATCTACATCAGAGCGCGCTCTGATACTCTACATACCAAGCGCTCTCATACTCTACATTCAGGAGCCGCGCTCTGATACTCTACATACGAGCGTGCTCTGATACTCTACATTCACGAGCCGCGTCTCATACTCTACATACAGGAGCCCGCTCTCATACTCTACATACTGGAGTCGCCTCTGATTCTACATACAGGAGCGCTCTCTCTGATACTCTACATACATGAGCCGCTCTGATACTCTACATCACCGCTCTGATACTCTACATACAAGCCGGCTCTGATCCTCTACATACACAGCGCTCTGATACTCTCTACACGAGCCACTCTGATACTCTACATACAGGAGCCGCGCTCTGATACTCTACATACACAGAGCCGCGCTCTGATACTCTACATACACAAGCCGCTCTCATACTCTACATACAGGAGCCGGCTCTGATACTCTACATACACAAGCCGCGCTCTGATACTCTACATACACGAGCCGCTCTCTGATACTCTACATACAGAGCCCGCTCTGATACTCTACATACTGGAGCCGCGCTCTGATATTCTACATTCAGGAGCCGCGCTCTGATACTCTACATACACAAGCCGCTCTCATACTCTACATACAGGAGCCGCGCTCTGATACTCTACATACAGAGCCGCGCTCTGATACTTTACATACACGAGCGCGCTCTCATACTCTACATACAGGAGCCGCGCTCTGATACTCTACATACAGGAGCCGCCTCTGATACTCTACATACAAAGCGCGCTCTGATACTCTACATACAGGAGCCGCGCTCTGATACTCTACATACCAGCCGCCTCTGATACTCTACATACAGAGCCGCTCTGATACTCTACATACACGAGCCGCGCTCTGATACTCTACATACAGGAGCCGCGCTCTGATACTCTACATACACAAGCCGCTCTCATACTCTACATACAGGAGCCGCGCTCTGATACTCTACATACTGGAGCCGCGCTCTGATATTCTACATTCAGGAGCGCGCTCTGATTTACACAGCCGCGCTCTGATACTCTACATACACAAGCCGCTCTCATACTCTACATACTGGAGGTTATCTCGACGGCTCTGATACTCTACATACAGGAGCCGCTCTCTGATACTCTACATACATGAGCCGCTCTGATACTCTACATACACGAGCCTCTGATACTTTACATACAGGAGCCGCGCTCTGATACCTCTACATACACAGCCGCGCTCTGATACTCTATATACACGAGCCACACTCAGATACTCTACATACACAAGCCGCGCTCTGATACTCTACATACACGAGCCGCGCTCTGATACTCTACATACACAAGCCGCCTCTATACTCTACATACAGGAGCCGAGCTCTGATACTCTACATACTGGAGCCGCGCTCTGATATTCTACATTCAGGAGCGCGCTCTGATACTCTACATACACAAGCCGCTCTCATACTCTACATACTGGAGTCGCGCTCTGATATTCTACATACAGGAGCCGCGCTCTGATACTCTACATACAGGAGCCGCGCTCTGATACTCTACATAACTGGAGCCGCGCTCTGATATCTACATACAGAGCCGCGCTCTGATACTCTACATACAGAGCCGCTCTATACTCTACATACGAGCCGCGCTCTGATATCTACATACAGAGCCGCTCTCTGATACTCTACATCACAGAGCCGCTCTGATACTCTACATACACGAGCTCTGATACTTTACATACAGAGCCGCCTCTGATCTCTACATACAGAGCCGCGCTCTGATACTCATATACACGAGCCACACTCAGATACTCTACATACACAAGCCGCGCTCTGATACTCTACATACACGAGCCGCGCTCTGATACTCTACATACAAGCCGCTCTCATACTCTACATACAGGAGCCGAGCTCTGATATCTACATACATGGAGCCGCGCTCTGATATTCTACATTCAGGAGCCGCGCTCTGATACTCTACATACACAAGCCGCTCTCATACTCTACATACTGGAGTCGCGCTCTGATATTCTACATACAGGAGCCGCGCTCTGATACTCTACATACACAAGCCGCTCTCTGATACTCTACATACATGAGCCGCTCTGATACTCTACATACACGAGCCTGATACTCTACATACACGAGCGCGCTCTGATACTCTACATACACGAGGCGCTCTGATACTCTACATACACGAGCATGCCGACGCTCAGATACTCTACATACACGAGCGCACTCTGATACTCTACATACAGGAGCCGCTCATACTCTACATACACGAGCTGCACTCTGATACTCTACATACACGAGCCGCGCTCTGATACTCTACATACAGGAGCCGCTCTGATACTCTACATACAGGAGCGCTCTGATACTCTACATACAAGGAGCCGCTCTGATACCTACATACAGGAGCCGCTCTGATACTCTACATACAGAGCTGCTCTATACTCTACATACAGGAGCCGCTCTGATACTCTACATACAGGAGGCGCGCTCTGATACTCTACATACCGAGCTGCTCTCAGATACTCTACATACAGGAGCAGCCTCTGATACTCTACATACAGGAGCGCGCTCTCGATACTCTACATACACGAGCTGCTCTCGATACTCTACATACACGAGCTGCACTCAGATACTCTACATACACGAGCGTGCTCTGATACTATACATAAGGAGCCGCATCTGATACTCTACATACAGGGAGCCGCTCTGATACTCTACATACAGGAGCCGCTCTGATACTCTACTACAGGAGCCGCGCTCTGATACTTTACATACAGGAGCCGCCTCTGATTACTCTACATACACGGAGCCGCGCTCTGACACTCTACATACAGGAGCGGCTCTGATACTCTACATACACGAGCCGCTCTGATACTCTTACATACAGGAGCTACGCTCTGATACTCTACATACACGAGCCGCGCTCTGATACTCTACATACACGAGCCGCTCTGATACTCTACATACACGAGCTGCACTCAGATACTCTACATACACGAGCTGCAACATACAGGAGCCGCTCTGATACTCTACATACAGGAGCCGCTCTGATACTCTACATACAGGAGCCGCTCTGATACTCTACATACAGGAGCCGCTCTGATACTCTACATACAGGAGCGCGCTCTGATACTCTACATACAGAGCCGCTCTGATACTCTACATACACGAGCCGCTCTGATACTCTACATACAGAGCGCGCTCTGATACTCTACTACAGAGCCGCTCTGATACTCTACATACAGGAGCCGCTCTGATACTCTACATACAGGAGCGCTCTGATACTCTACATACAGAGCCGCTCTGATACTCTACATACAGGAGCCGCTCTGATACTCTACATACACGAGCCGCTCTGATACTCTACATACAGGAGCCGCGCTCTGATACTCTACATACACGAGCCGCGCTCTGATACTCTACATACACGAGCCGCTCTGATACTCTACATACACGAGCCGCTCTGATACTCTACATACAGGAGCCGCTCTGATACTCTACATACAGGAGCCGCTCTGATACTCTACATACACGAGCGCTCTCATACTCTACATACAGGAGCCGCTCTGATACTCTACATACAGGAGCCGCGCTCTGATACTCTACATACACGAGCCGCTCTGATACTCTACATACACGAGCCGCTCTGATACTCTACATACACGAGCCGCTCTGATACTCTACATACACGAGCTGCGCTCTGATACTCTACATACACGAGCCGCTCTGATACTCTACATACAGGAGCCGCGCTCTGATACTCTACATACAGGAGCTGCTCTGATACTCTACATACAGGAGCCGCTCTGATACTCTACATACAGGAGCCGCTCTGATACTCTACATACAGGAGCCGCTCTGATACTCTACATACAGGAGCCGCGCTCTGATACTCTACATACACGAGCCGCTCTGATACTCTACATACACGAGCCGCTCTGATACTCTACATACACGAGCCGCTCTGATACTCTACATACAGGAGCTGCTCTGATACTCTACATACAGGAGCCGCACTCTAATACTCTACATACACGAGCCGCTCTGATACTCTACATACAGGAGCCGCTCTGATACTCTACATACACGAGCCGCTCTGATACTCTACATACAGGAGCCGCGCTCTGATACTCTACATACACGAGCCGCTCTGATACTCTACATACACGAGCCGCTCTGATACTCTACATACAGGAGCCGCTCTGATACTCTACATACAGGAGCCGCTCTGATACTCTACATACACGAGCTGCTCTCATACTCTACATACAGGAGCCGCTCTGATACTCTACATACACGAGCCGCACTCTGATACTCTACATACAGGAGCCGCGCTCTGATACTCTACATTTTACCAATTGGTATAATTGCATTCAGCTCGTCGCTCGGCGTCCGCCATGATCGCTTGGTATCCAAGTAAAGGGCACGGACCCCCGCAGAAGCCACAGTGTCACTCTCCAGCACGCCGTCCACCGCAGCAGCGGCTAATAAATTACACAAGGTTAGACGCGCGCTAATAGAATCCGTCTCCGGACTGAAGGGCATATGGCGAAAAAATTTCCTTTTGTCTGGTTGTGATGCTGTTAAATTGAAAGCACAATAGGAGCCTTCAGCGCAGGCAAGAAAGGTTGAAATGATAGCCCGCTGTTTGCAGGGAGCAGCATGGGTCCGCTGATGGCCCAGACATCTGCTAACAACAGCAAGTCCTTGTCAGGTTTCGCCCCACACTGGGCGCCAGAGCACTTTGCACTGTTTAACTCATCAAATTCTTAAAGCGCGGCGCGCTCTACATCCAGACTGTTTGTGTAATAAAACAGAGCTAATTAAACATTTCAAAGGGGAACCTTATTTCAGCACTAATTAGATATGATTGCTCTTTCTCTTCTAATGTTTGCAGAATTACACTAAGGCACCATTGTCTTTTTTTAACATAATTGTCCGCTCATTATAGAATTTCGCTGCATTTGTTTAACCATTCCGCTCCCTGGGCCGCCATTCAGACCTTTACTTCTTTTTTTCGCTTTTTTTAATTTCGTCTCTCGGGAAACCATAGAAGGAAGAACGCGGAATGAATAAAGATGTGGATGGACGAGTATCAGGATGAAATCGGAGAAATGCACCCTTGGGGGTGGAGGATGCAGACACCCTTGAGTGGTGGAAGATCCAGGCACCCTCGGGTCGTGGAGGATGTGGGCACCCTGGGTGGTGGAAGATCCAGGCACCCTCGGGTCGTGGAGGATGTGGGCACCTCGGGTGGTGGAAGATCCAGGCACCCTCAGGAGGTGGTGTATGTGGGAACTCATAGGTGGTGAAGGATGCGGACACCCTCAGGTGGTGAAGGATGCGGGCACCCTTGGATAGTGAAGGATCTTGGCACCCTCAGGTGGTGGAGGATACGGACACCCTCAGGTGGTGGAGGATACGGACACCCTCAGGTGGTGGAGGATGTGGACACCCTCAGGTGGTGGAGGATGCGGGCACCCTGGTGATGGAGGATACTGACACCCTCAGGTGGTGGAGGATACGGACACCCTCAGGTGGTGAAGGATGCAGGCACCCTCAGGTGGTGGAGGATGCGGAGCACCTCAGGTGGTGGAGGATGTGGCACCCTCAGGTGGTGGAGGATGCGGACACCCTCAGGTGGTGAAGGATGCGGGCACCCCAGGTGGTGGAGGATGTGGACACCCTCAGGGGTGGAGGATTGGACCCCGGGTGGGGCACCCTCAGGTGGTGGAGGATGTGGACACCCTCAGGTGGTGGAGGATGCGGACACCCTCAGGTGGTGGAGGATGCGGACACCCTCAGGTGGTGGGGGATGCGGACACCCTCGGTGGGTGGAGGATGCGGGCACCCTCAGGTGGTGGAGGATGCGGACACCCTTGGGTGGTTGAGGATGCGGTCACCCTCAGATGGTGGAGGACGTGGGCACTTGACTTGGGATTCACAGATTTTTCAAGATTTAAAAGTTTAAATGAATTAATATATGATCTATGAGTGAGAGCCCGATCCCTTCGACATCCCAGACTTTTCTTGGATTATTGTATATGGTGTAGACCTTTCCATTGGGGTCTATGTCTGGTCCATTTGGAGGATGATCCCGGCACAGTGCAGAGCGCTCAGCGCGGGGCGGCCCCTGTCACCTACTCATCCTTCATCTAGAATAAGTGTTATTTGTCATCTCAAGAAGAGAACAGAGAATGACGAAGAGTTGTATAAGAAACGGTCCTCAGTGGTGTCAAGGATGCACCAGGTCGCCATCACGTCCAGTTTATAATATCCCATTAATTCTGAGTCACCAGGACCTTCGTATCTGGCTGTAGTACAGAGTGGTAATAAATCATTGTCTGGAGGACTTCTCCTGTGCAATACCTGATCTCACCTGTGGAGGCGCTGCAGGGAGACTGAGCACCAAAGCCACTCCCTCTTGTCTTCTTTGTTGCAATGTATCAGTGGATGTTTATAGAATGGGCTCAGATGGTTTCGCCTTTCAATGGCAGTTTTTGATTGCGGCTTTCTATGGCGGTTTTTGATGTCGGTGTTTGATGTCGGTTTTTGAAGGATCCACGTGAAGAAATTAGAACCGGATGGATAGAAGCCGCGCTGACCACAATAAGAGTAATGGAGTAACACACACGGCTGAATAAACAGAGTGAGTGTGTGTGTTACTCTGTTACTCTTATTGTGGTCAGTGCGGCTTCTATCCATCCGGTTCTGATTTCTTCAAGTGGATCCTTACTTCTCGCGGAGCCTGCTGTGACCATACCTGCTTGTCCAAGGGAGTTGTGACCAGATCAGGTGGGTCTGTAATGTGGGAGTCCGTGTGACCATCAAACCCGAAGGTATTACTCTATGTGCGCTTCTATTCTTCCTTATTTGTAGAGGTTTTTGATTGGGGCTTTCGATGGTGGATTTCAGATGCAGCTTTCGAAGGCAGCTTACAATGGCAGATTTTGATGTCAGCTTTTGATGGCGGTGTTCGATGCGGCTTTCAATGGTGACTTTCAACGAGGGAAGCTTTCCATGGCAGCTTCCATGGTGTTTGATGGCGGCTTTGGATGGCGGTGTTTGAAGGCAACTTTCAATGGTGGCTTTTGATGGCAGCTTTCGATGGTAGTGTTTGATGGCGGTTTTTGAAGGCTGCTTTCAATTGCAGCTTCCAATGGCGGCTTTCTATGGCTTTTTTTGATGGCGGCTTTCGATGGTGGTTTTCGATAGTGGCTTTCGATGGCAGCATTCGATGGCAGCTTACAATTGCAATTTCCGATGGCAGTTTTGATGGCTGTGTTCAATGGCGGCTTTTGATAGTGTTCAATGGTGGCTTTCCATGGTGGTGTTTGAAGGCAGCTTTCAATGGCGGCTTTCGATGGCGGTTTTTGATGGTGGCATTTGATGGTGTCTTTCCATTGCAGTTTACTATGGCAGCTTTCGATGGCAGTGTTCAATGACAGTTTTTGATGGCGGTTTTTGAAGATGGCTTTCAATGGTGGTTTTTGATGGTGGCTTTTGATGGTGGTTTTTGATGGTGGCTTTTGATGGTGGTTTTTGATGGTGGCTTTTGATGGTGGTTTTTGAAGGCGGCTTTCAATGGCGGCTTTCGATGGCAGTTTTTGATGGTGGCTTTCGATGGTGGCTTTCGATTGCAGCTTATGAAGGAAGCTTTCCATGGCAGCTTATGATGGCAGTTTTCGATGGCATCTTATGATGGTGGCTTTCAATGGCAGCTTACAATGGTAGTTTTCGATGGTAGTTTTCGATGGGAGTTTTCAATGGCGTCTTTTCATGTTGATGTTTGATGGCGACTTTTGATGGCGGTGTTCTATATCGTCTTTTCATGTTGATGTTTGGTGGCGGCTTTCGATGGCGTTGTTTGAAGGCAGTTTTCAATGGCGGCTTTTGATGGCGGTTTTTGATGGTGGTATTCGATGGTAGCTTTCAATTGCAGCTTCCAATGGCGGCTTTCGATGGCTGTTGTCGATGGTGGTTTTCAATATTGGCTTTCGATGGCAGTTTACGATCGCAGCTTTCGATGGCAGCTTTTGATGGCAGCTTTTGATGGCAGCTTTCGATGACAGCTTACAATTGCGTCTTTTGATGGCAGCTTTTAATGTCGGCTTTGGTGGCTTTCAATGATGGCTTTTGATGGCGGCTTTCAATAACGACTTTCGATGGCAGCCTTCAATTCGGCTTTCAATGGCAGCTTTCGATGGCGGTTTATGATAGTGGCTTTTGATGGTGGTTTTTCAAGGCGGCTTTAATGGCGTTGTTTGGTGGCTTTCGATGGCGCTTTCGATGGTGGCTTTCTATGGCAGCTTCCAATGGCGGCTTTCGATGGCTGTTGTCGATGGAGGTTTTCATTATTGGCTTACGATGACAGCTTACAATGGCGGGTTTCGATGGCAGCTTTCGATGGCAGTTTTCAATGGCGGCTTTTGATGGCAGCTTTTCATGATGGTGTTTGATGGCGGCTTACGATGGCGGTGTTTGAAGGCAGCTTTCAATGGTGGCTTTTGATGGTGGTTTTTGATGGTGGCATTCGATGGCGGCTTTCAATGGTGTCTTTCGATGGAGTCTTTCGATGACTTTCAATGGCAGTTGTCGATGGCGGTTTTCAATAGTGGCTTTCAATGGCGCTTTCGATAACAGTTTACGATAATAGCTTTCGATGGCAACTTGCAATGGCGGATTTCTATGGCAACTTTAGATGGCGGCGTTTGATGGCGGCTTTTGATGGCGGTGTTCGATGGCGGCTTTTGATGGCGGTGTTCGATGGCAGCTTTCGATGGTGACTTTCAATGGCCACTTTCGATGGCAGCTTTTCATGGTGGTGTTTGTTTTCGATGGCGTGTTTCGATGGTGGTTTTTAATGGCAACTTCCAATGGCGTCTTTCAATGGCTGTTTTGATGGCGGTTTTCAATAGTGACTTACAATGGCAGCCTACAATGGCAGCTTACGATTGCAGCTTTTGATGGCGTCTTTTGATGGCAGCTTTTAATGCCGGCTTTGATGGTGGTTTTCGATAATGACTTTTGATGGCAGCTTATGATGGCGTCTTTCGATGCCGCGTTCGATGGCAGTTTTCAATGACAGTTTTCGATAGTGGCTTTTGATGGCGGTTATTGACGGCAGCTTTTAATGGTGTTGTTTGATGGCGGCTTTCGATGGCAGCTTCCAATGGCATCTGTGATGGCGGCTTTCAATGATGGCGGCTTTCGATGGTGGCTTTCCATGACGACTTTCAATGGCGGCTTTTGATGGTGGCTTTCCATGATGACTTTCAATGGCGGCTTTCAGCGATGACTTTCGATGGTGGCTTTCGATTGTGGCTCTTTATGGCGGATTTCGAAGGCAGTTTTCGATAGTCGCTTTTGATGGCGTCTTTCAATGGCAGCTTTCAATGATGGCGGCTTTTGATTGTGGCTTTCCATTGTGGCTTTCGATGGCAGCTACAATGGCGGCTTTCGATGACGACTTTCAATGGCAGCTTTTGTTTGTGGCTTTCCATGATGACTTTCCATGTTTGCTTTCGATGACGACTTTCGTTGGTGGCTTTTGATTGTGGCTTTCGATGGCAGCTTTTGATGTCAGCTTTCGATAATGGCTCTTGATGTTGGCTTTCGATGGTGTTTTTTAATGGTGGCTTTCGATGGCAGTTTTTGATGGTGGCTTTCCATGATGGCTTTCGATGACGACTTTCGGTTGTGGCTTTCAATGGCAGCTTTTGATGGCGGCTTTGGATGGCGGTTTTAATAGTGGCTTTCGATGGCAGCTTTTGATGGCTTTTTTGAAGGTGGGTTTCGATGGCATCTTTCAATGGCAGTTTTTGATGGCGGCTTTTGATAGTGTCTTTCGATGGCAATTTTTGTTGGTGGCTTTCGATGGTGGCTTTTGATGGCAGCTTTCGATGGCAGCTTGCGATGGCAGCTTACCATGGCAGTTTTCGATGGCAGTTTCTGATGGCAGTTTTTGATGGCAGTTTTTCGATGGCAGCTTTTGATGGTGATTTTTGATAGTGGCTTTTGATGGTGGCTTTTGATGGTGGCTTTTGATTGCAGCTTGGGTAGGCGGCTTTCAATGGCTGCTTTCGATGGCAGCTTTTGATGGCCGCTTACAATGGCAGCTTATGATGGCAGCATTCGATGGCGGTGTTCGATGGCAGTTTTCGATGGCAGCTTTCTATGGCGGTGTTCGATGGTGGCTTTTCATGTTGGTGTTTGAAGGCGGCTTTCAATGGCAGCTTTTGATGGTGGTTTTTGATGATAGCTTTTAATGGCAGCTTACGATGGCGGCTTTCGATGGTGGTTTTTGATGGTGGCATTCGATTGCAGCTTATGATGGCAGCTTACAATTGCAGTTTTCGATTTGCAGCTTTCGATGATCGATGGCAGTTTTCGATGGTGGTTTTTGATGATAGCTTTTAATGGCAGCTTACAATGGCAGCTTACGATGGCGGCTTTCATGGTGGAATTCAATGGCGATTTTCGATTGTGGCTTATTCTCAGGAAAATATGAATTCTTGTCATTGTTTTAAAATGTTTGAAAAGACATCCAGAGATTTCTTCTCCGCCCCTAGTCCGTTCATAAGGGAGATCCATAGATCTCCGCTTTGCTTCATCCCAGTCTGGAATTTTCACGACAAGTCATAAAACTCTGAACTAAGAGGGACTCAGCTAACTCAGCTCGTCTAATCTGGTTTTGTTCTTGTGAGGGACTCAGCTAACTCAGCTCGTCTAATCTGGTTTTGTTCTTGTGATATCCCTTTGTCTTAACTTACAGTCTTTTAGCGTCAAATTTCACAAGACCCGTTCATACCACAAATACATAAATTATATTTTTGGAATGTTTACCTTTTTCCAGTAATGATGGTTTATCTCTTATAGCTACGAAACAATCAGAAACCTGGGAAATGGGATCTGACCGTCTGAACATCATAGATACAGTTGTGGCCAAAAGTATTGACACCCCTGCAATTCTGTTAGATAATACTCAGTTTCTTCCTGAAAATGATTGCAAGGGTCCATTTACAGTGAAGTGTTGGCTTTCAGGTGTCACTGGATAAAGATGTGGGACGCAGCGCTGCAGCGACTGTCCTCTATCCGCTGTCCTCACTGTAACTCTCCAGGAATGAGAGTCATTCACAATTACTTCCAAAGGAATGAACACAGTATGAGAGGAAGGACAATAATACTCAGCAGAAGACAATGACCGAGAGATGGAGGAGGCGCAGGGGGGACGGGGGACCCCACACTGAGGCCTTATTATGCTCCAGGACAAAGGATTGTGTGATGGTTTCATTTACTTCCAGAAGAAAGTCCCCATTCATCAGATCATATCTACATTAATATTAATATCCTGATGAAGGGCCGCCGATCTGATACAGAGAGTTCCTAACCCGTTATTATACCTAAAACTAATGGAAGATAGTGGTTGTTCCCCAAAAACTTCTGTGATCAGGACAATGACATTGTATCAGTAATCAATACAAACTGAGAATGTTTCCAAACACAGACACATTTCACCATGTCTCATCACTGAGCTCCTACTGCTGGGACCTCCACTCATCACTGTGCTCCTACTGCTGGACCTCCACTCATCACTGTGCTCCTACTGCTGGGACCTCCACTCATCACTGTGCTCCTACTGCTGGGACCTCCACTCATCACTGTGCTCCTACTGCTGGGACCTCCACTCATCACTGTGCTCCTACTGCTGGGACCTCCACTCATCACTGTGCTCCTACTGCTGGGACCTCCACTCATCACTGTGCTCCTACTGCTGGGACCCTCCACTCATCACTGTGCTCCTACTGCTGGGACCTCCACTCATCACTGTGCTCCTACTGCTGGGACCTCCACTCATCACTGTGCTCCTACTGCTGGGACCTCCACTCATCACTGTGCTCCTACTGCTGGGACCTCCACTCATCACTGTGCTCCTACTGCTGGGACCTCCACTCATCACTGTGCTCCTACTGCTGGGACCTCCACTCATCACTGTGCTCCTACTGCTTGGACCTCCACTCATCACTGTGCTCCTACTGCTGGGACCTCCACTCATCACTGTGCTCCTACTGCTGGGACCTCCACTCATCACTGTGCTCCTACTGCTGGGACCTCCATCTCCACTTCACTGTGCTCCTCACTCTACTGCTGGGACCTCCACTCATCACTGTGCTCCTACTGCTGGGACCTCCACTCATCACTGTGCTCCTACTGCTGGGACCTCCACTCATCACTGTGCTCCTACTGCTGGGACCTCCACTCATCACTGTGCTCCTACTGCTGGGACCAGTCCACTCATACACTGTGCTCCTACTGCTGGGACCCCCACTCATCACTGTGCTCCTACTGCTGGGACCTCCACTCATCACTGTGCTCCTACTGCTGGACCATCCACTCATCACTGTAGCTCCTACTGCTGGGACCTCCACTCATCACTGTGCTCCTACTGCTGGGACCCTCCACTCATCACTGTGCTCCTACTGCTGGGACCTCCACTCATCACTGTGCTCCTACTGCTGGGACCTCCACTCATCACTGTGCTCCTACTGCTGGGACCTCCACTCATCACTGTGCTCCTACTGCTGGGACCTCCCACTCATCACTGTGCTCCTACTGCTGGGACCTCCACTCATCACTGTGCTCCTACTGCTGGGACCTCCACTCATCACTGTGCTCCTACTGCTGGGACCTCCACTCATCACTGTGCTCCTACTGCTGGGACCTCCACTCATCACTGTGCTCCTACTGCTGGGACCTCCACTCATCACTGTGCTCCTACTGCTGGGACCTCCACTCATCACTGTGCTCCTACTGCTGGGACCTCCACTCATCACTGTGCTCCTACTGCTGGGACCTCCACTCATCACTGTGCTCCTACTGCTGGGACCTCCACTCATCACTGTGCTCCTACTGCTGGACCTCCACTCATCACTGTGCTCCTACTGCTGGGACCTCCACTCATCACTGTGCTCCTACTGCTGGGACCTCCACTCATCACTGTGCTCCTACTGCTGGGACCTCCACTCATCACTGTGCTCCTACTGCTGGGACCTCCACTCATCACTGTGCTCCTACTGCTGGACCTCCACTCCACTGTGCTCCACCTCATCACACTGTGCTCCTACTGCTGGGACCTCCACTCATCACTGTGCTCCTACTGCTGGGACCTCCACTCATCACTGTGCTCCTACTGCTGGGACCTCCACTCATCACTGTGCTCCTACTGCTGGGACCTCCACTCATCACTGTGCTCCTACTGCTGGGACCTCCACTCATCACTGTGCTCCTACTGCTGGGACCTCCACTCATCACTGTGCTCCTACTGCTGGGACCTCCACTCATCACTGTGCTCCTACTGCTGGGACCTCCACTCATCACTGTGCTCCTACTGCTGGGACCTCCACTCATCACTGTGCTCCTACTGCTGGGACCTCCACTCATCACTGTGCTCCTACTGCTGGGACCTCCACTCATCACTGTGCTCCTACTGCTGGGACCTCCACTCATCACTGTGCTCCTACTGCTGGGACCCTCTCACTCATCACTGTGCTCCTACTCTGGTACCTGCCACTCATCACTGTGCTCTACTGCTGGGACCTCCACTCATCACTGTGCTCCTACTGCTGGGACCTCCACTCATCACTGTGCTCCTACTGCTGGGACCATTCCACTCATCACTGTGCTCCTACTGCTGGGACCTCCACTCATCACTGTGCTCCTACTGCTGGGACCTCCACTCATCACTGTGCTCCTACTGCTGGACCTCCACTCATCACTGTGCTCCTACTGCTGGGACCTCCACTCATCACTGTGCTCCTACTGCTGGGACCTCCACTCATCACTGTGCTCCTACTGCTGGGACCTCCACTCATCACTGTGCTCCTACTGCTGGGACCTCCACTTCATTCACTGTGCTCCCTAACTCTGCGGACCTCCACTCATCACTGTGCTCCTACTGCTGGACCTCCACTCATCACTGTGCTCCTACTGCTGGGACCTCCACTCATCACTGTGCTCCTACTGCTGGGACCACTCTCACTCTCTACTGCTGGCTCCACTAGCCTGTGGCTACCTGGACTCCACTCATCACTGTGCTCCTACTGCTGGGACCTCCACTCATCACTGTGCTCCTACTGCTGGGACCTCCACTCATCACTGTGCTCCTACTGCTGGGACCTCCACTCATCACTGTGCTCCTACTGCTGGGACCTCCACTCATCACTGTGCTCCTGCTGGACCTCCATCATCACTGTGCTCCTACTGCTGGACCTCCACTCCGACTCATCACTGTGCTCCTACTGCTGGGACCTCCACTCATCACTGTGCTCCTACTGCTGGGACCCCCACTCATCACTGTGCTCCTACTGCTGGGACCTCCACTCATCACTGTGCTCCTACTGCTGGGACCTCCACTCATCACTGTGCTCCTACTGCTGGGACCTCCACTCATCACTGTGCTCCTACTGCTGGGACCTCCACTCATCACTGTGCTCCTACTGCTGGGATCACCATGTGCCTCTCACTCATTCACTGTGCTCCTACTGCTGGGACCTCCACTCATCACTGTGCTCCTACTGCTGGGACCTCCACTCATCACTGTGCTCCTACTGCTGGGACCTCCACTCATCACTGTGCTCCTACTGCTGGGACCTCCACTCATCACTGTGCTCCTACTGCTGGGACCTCCACTCATCACTGTGCTCCTACTGCTGGGACCTCCACTCATCACTGTGCTCCTACTGCTGGGACCTCCACTCATCACTGTGCTCCTACTGCTGGGACCTCCACTCATCCTGTGCTCCTCTGGACCTCCATCATCACTGTGCTCCTACTGCTGGACCTCCACTCATCACTGTGCTCCTACTGCTGGGACCTCCACTCATCACTGTGCTCCTACTGCTGGGACCTCCACTCATCACTGTGCTCCTACTGCTGGGACCTCCACTCATCACTGTGCTCCTACTGCTGGGACCTCCACTCATCACTGTGCTCCTACTGCTGGGACCTCCACTCATCACTGTGCTCCTATGCTGGGACCTCCACTCATCACTTGCTCCTGCTGGGACCTCCACTCATCACTGTGCTCCTGCTGCTGGGACCCAGTACTCCCTGTTTAACGTGCACTACCCATCAATCCATGGAAGTGAATGGATCATTGGTCAGACATGCGTCTTTGTAACTGGTGATCTCATCCCTGGAATTGGACCTCACTCCTCATCCATTAATCACCAATTTTGCTGGAAGTCAAAAATGCTAAACCTGGATCTATATCATCGACTCGCGCGGTGTTCATTGATTCTGCAGGTAGTTATCACCAAAGTGAAAGAAAAAGTCTCAAATCACCACCAAAGACTCTCTCCAACAGCATGAGTCATCACATTAGATACTGTGTTCAGTGCAGCGTGAGTCATCACATTGGATGGTGTCCCTGCAGCAATGAGTCATCCACATTGGATGGTTGTGAGTGCAGCAGGAGTCATCACATTGAATGGTGACCAGGGCAATATGAGTCATCACTTTGGATGGTGATTTGTGCATCATGAGTCATCACATTGGATGCTGGTCCATGCAGCATGAGTCATATCATTGGATGGTGGTCCAAGCAGCATGAATCATCACATTGGATGATGGTCTGTGCAGCATGAGTCATCACTTTGGATGGTGCCCAGTTCAGTATGAGTCATTACTTTGGATGGTGTCTGGTGCAGTACAAGTCATCACTTTAGACTGGGGTCCAATGCAATATGAATCAGCACTTTGAAAGCTGGTCCCATGCAGTATGAGTCATGAATTTGCATAGGGGTCTGGTGCAGTATGAGTCATCACTTTGAATGATGACAGGTGCGGTATGAGTCATCACATTGGATGGGGTCTGGTGCAGATTGAGTCATTTTGGATAGGTTTCAGGTGCAGTATGAGTCATCACTTTGGATGGTGGTCTGATGCAGTATGAGTGACTTTGATAGGTGTCCGGTGAAGCATGTAAGCATCAAATATGACACAAATATTTTCGCTGCCAATATGAATAATGATGGAGCTTCTCCTGATGACCCCTGATATCAGTGACCGGTCTGATACTCCGGCTTCTCCTTCCAGCCGTCTCATATCTTTGTCACTTGATCGACCGATCTGGAAACATTATTTTAACTCTTCATGCCTTCAGAGCTGATCCCATGTCCTGGCGCACCTCCCATGTTCCAGCTCACCCTCCCGTGTCCCGGCTCATCCCTCCCCGTGTCCTGGCTCACTCCTCCGTGTCCGGCTCATCCTCCCTGTTCCGCTCACCTCCCGTGTCCTGGCTCATCCTCCCGTGTCCTGGCTCATCCTCCCGTGTCCGCTATCCTCGGTCCTGGCTCATCCTCCCGTGTCCTGGCTCACCCTCCCGTCTGCTCTGTGCTGGCTCACCCTCCCATGTTCCTGCTCACCCTCCCGTTGTCCCGGCTCATCCTCCCGTGTCCCGGCTCATCCTCCCGTGTCCTGGCTCATCCTCCCGTGTCCTGGCTCACCCTCCGTGTCCTGGCTCACCCTCCCGTGTCCTTGCTCATCCTCTCTGTGTCCTGGCTCACCCTCCCGTGTCCTGGCTCACCCTCCCGTGTCCTGGCTCATCCTCTCGTGTCCTGGCTCACCCTCCCGTGTCCTGGCTCATCCTCTCGTGTCCTGGCTCACCCTTCCCGCTTGCTCCTCGTGTCTCAGCTCACCTCGTGTCTGGCTCATCCTTCCGTGTCCCGGCTCACCCTCCCGTGTCCTGGCTCACCCTCCCGTGTCCTGGCTCACCTTCCCAGTGTCCTGGCTCACCCTCCCGTGTCCGGTTCTCTCCTCTCGTGTCCTGGTCACTCCCGTTCTGGCTCACCCTCCGTCGTGTCCTGCTCACCTCGCTCTGGCCTACATCCCTCCCATTCCTGGCTCACCTTCACTCGGTCACTGGCTCACCTCCAGTGTCCTGCATCACCTCCGTGTCCTGGCTCACCCTCCCGTGTCCTGGCTCTCCTTCGTTCCTGGCTCCCTCTGGCCACCCTCGTCCGGCTCACCTCTGTGTCCTGCTCACCCTCCCGTCTGGCTCATCCTCTCGTGTCTGGCTCATCCTCCTGTCCTGGCTCACCTCCCGGTCCTGGCTCATCTCCGTGTCCTGGCTCACCCCGTGCCGGTCACTTCCTCTCATCTCGTGTCCTGGCTCACCCTCCCGTGTCCTGCTCACTCCGTGTCCGGTCATCCTCCCTTGTCCCAGCTCATGCTTCGTGTCCCGCTCACCCACGTTCTGGCTCACCTCCGTATCACGGCTCACCTACCCATGTTCTGGCTCACCCTCCTGTCCGGCTCCCTTCCCTGTCCCGCTCATCCCCCGTGTCCGGCTCATCCTCTTTTGTCCAGTTCATCCTCCGTGTCCAGCTCACCCACGTTCTGGCTCACCCTCAGATCCCGGCTCACCCACTGTGTCCTGGCTCATCCTCCCATTCTTGCTCATCCTCCCTCCCGGCTCACCTCCTTCAATCCGGCTCATGGTCTGCATCCCTGCCCACCCTCCTGCGTCTCAGTTCATCGTCCTGCGTCCTGGCTCATCTTCCATGTCCGACTCATCCTCCCGTGCCCACTCATCTCCATGTGCCGGCTCATCCTCCTGTGTCCTGGCTCACCCTCCCGTGGTCCTGCCTCACCCTCTCCGTGTCCTGGCTCACCCTCCCGTGTCCTACTTGCATCCCTCCTCCCGTGTCTGGCTCCCCTCCCGTGTCCTGGCTCACCCTCCCGTGTCCTGGCTCACCCTTCCCGATCCTGGCCACCCTCCCGATGTCCCGGCTCCACCTCCCCTGTGTCCTGGCTGCATCCTCCCATGTCCTGGCTCATCCTCCCGTGTCCTGGCTCACCTCCCAGTGTCCTGCTCACGTCCACGTGTCCTTGTCATCCTCTCTGTCCTTGCTATCCTCCCGTATCCTGGCTCATCCTCTCTGTCATGGTCACCCTCCCGGTCCTGGCTCATCTCTCAGTGTCCTGGCTCACCCTCCGTGTCCTTGCTATCCTCTGTGTCCTGGCACATCCTTCTGTCCGGATCATCCTCCCCTTGCCAGCTCATGCTTTCGGTCCCATGTCCCATGTTCTGGCTCATCCTTCCGTATCCCGGCTCACCCATCCCATGTTCTGCTCATCAACCTTCCATGTTCCGGTTCACCTCCGTGCTCCTGGATCACCTCCCGTGTCCTGGCTTATCCTCCAGTGTCCTGGCTCATCCCCCCGTGATCCTGGCTCACCCTCCCGTGTCCTGGCCACCCTCCGTGTCCCGGCTCACCCTCCCATGTCCTGGCTCATCCTCCGTGTCCTGGCTCATCCTCCCGTCTGGGGTCACCCTCCCGTGTCCTGGCTCACCGTTTCCCGTGTTCCTTGCTCATCTCTCCCGTGTCCTGGCTCATCCTCTCGTGTCCTGGCTCACCACCCGTGTCCTGCTCATCCTCTCATGTCCGGCTCACCCCCCACCCGTGTCCTTGCTTCATCCTCTCGTGTCCTGGTCATCCTTTGGTCCCGGATCATCCTCCCTTGTCCCAGCTCATGCTTTCAGTCCCGCTCACCCACGTTCTGGCTCACCCTTTCCAGTATTCCCGGCTCACCTCCCATGTTCTGGCTCACCCTCCATGTTTCCAGCTCAACCTTCCCGTTCCAGCTCATCCCCATGTCCCGCTCATCCTCTCGTTTTCTCAATTCATCCTCCTGGTGTCCAGCTTCACCCACGTCTGGCTCACCTTCAGCATCCGGTTCACCTCCTCTGTCCTGGCTCATCCTCCTTCATTCTTGCCTCATCCTCCACATCCCGGCTCACCCTCCTTCAATCCGGCTCATGGTCCTGCATCCCTGCCCACCTCCTGCGTCTCAGTTCATCGTCCTGCGTCCTGGCTCATCTTCCCATGTCCGACTCATCCTCCCGTGCCCCGGCCCATTCTTCCCATGTGCCGGCTCATCCTCCTGTGTCCCACATCATCCTCTCGTATCCCGTTCATCTCCCGGCATCCTGGCTCACCCTCCACGTCCGGCTCATCCTCCCGCATCTTGATCTACCCTCCCACATCCCGGCTCACCTTCCATGTTCTGGCTCATTCTCCGACTTCCTGGCCCACCCTCCCCATCCCAGCTCACCCTCCCATGTGTCGGCTCATTCTCTGGCATCCGGTCATCTCCTCCTGTGTCGTGGCTCCTTCTCCCACGTCCCGGCTCACCCCCCTGTGTCAAACTCATCCTTCCCAATCCCAGCACACCCTCCCGCATCTCGGCTCACCCTCCAGCATCCCGGTTCACCCTTCCAAGTTCTGGCTCACCCTTCCGTGTCACGGCTCATCCTCTCATGTCCGCTCATCCTCTCATGTCCTGGCTCATCCTCCACATTTCTGCTCATTCTCCCACATCCTGGTACATCCTCACACGTCCTGGCTTATCCTTCCACGTCGTGGCTCATCCTCCCGCATCCAGCTCATTTTCCCGGATCCCAGCTCATTCTCCAGTGTCCTGGCTCTCCTGCACCTGTTAATCCTCATCGTCCAGCCTCACTCCTTGCTTCCTGGCTCACCTCCACATCCGGCTCATCTCCCTCCCTGTTTATCCTCCCATGTCCCGGCTCATCCTCCTTACGTCCGCTCATCCCTGCATTCCTTTTCATCCACCACTTACTCATCTCCATGTTCCGGCTCATCCCTGTCCCACATCATCCTCCCGTCCTGGCTCATCCTCCAGTCGCGGCTCACCTCACGCATCCCGGTCATCCTCCCACGTCCCGACAAATCCTCCTGCGTCCCGGAACATCCTCCCATGTCCCAGTCATCCTTCCGTGTCCTGGCACATCCTCCCACATCGCGCTTACCCTCCCGCATCCCGGCTCATTCCTCACATCCAGGTTCATCCTCCGCGTCCTGGCTCATCCTCTTGCGTCCTAGCTCATCTCCTGCCCGGCATATGTCCCGTCTCATCCACCCGCGTCTCAGCTCATCCTCCCACTCGCGGCTCACCCTCCCGCATCCCGGCTCATTCTTTCACATCCAGGTCATCCTCCCGCGTCCTGTCCCACTGCTCCACATCCTCCAGCTCACACGTCCTTCTCATCCCCCGTTTCAGCTCATCTCTGCATCCCGGCTCATTCCACTCTCTTCCGTCCTGGCATCCTCCATCCGTCCCCCACCGGTTCCCCCACTCCACTCCTCGTGTCCCGAAATCTCCCAGTCCAGCTCACCTCCGTGTCCTGCACATCCTCCCACATCGCGGTCATTCCCACCCTCTCTCAACTCCGGTTCATCCTCCCCGTCCGGCTCATCCTCTCTGTCCTAGCTCATCCTCCTGTCCGGCTCATCCTCCCATTTCCCAGCTCATCCTTCCGTGTCCTGGAACATCCTCCACATCGCGGCTTACCTTCCCGCATCCGGCTCATTCTCACACATCCAGGTTCATCCTCCACGTCCTGGCTCATCCTCTTGCATCCTAGCTCATCTCCCAGTCGTCCTGGTCTCTCATCCTCGCCCCGTTATCCCCGCGTCTCAGCTCATACTCCCACATCGCGGCTCACTTTCCGGCATCCCGGCTCATTCTCTCACATCCAGGTTCATCCTCCCAGGTCCTGGCTCATCCTCCGCGTCCTGGCTCATTCTCCCACGTCCCGTCTCATCCACCCGCGTCCTTCTCATCCACCCACGTTTCAGCTCATCCTCCGCGTCCCGGAGCATCTTCCCATGTCCAACTCATCCTTCCCGCGTCCTGGCACATCCTCCCACGTCGCGGCTCATCCCTCCGCATCCCGGTTCATCCTCCCACGTCCCGACAAATCCTCCCGCGTCCCGGAACATCCTTCCATGTCCCAGCTCATCCTTCCGTGTCCTGGCACATCCTCCCACATCGCGGCTCACCTCCTGCATCCCGGCTCATTCTCACACATCCAGGTTCATCCTCCCGCGTCCTGGCTCATCCTCTTGCGTCCTGGTCTATCCTCTTGCGTCCTGGCTCATCCTTCAGCGTCCTAGCTCATCCTCCCATGTCCCGTCTCATCCACCCCGTCTCAGCTCATCCTCCCGCGTCCTGGCTCATCCTCTCCATAGTCTCATCCTCCCGTGTCCTGCTCATCCTCCCACGTCCCGTCTATCCACCCGCTCTCAGCTCATCCTCCCACATCCGGCTCATCTCCATCCGCATCCCAGTTCATCCTCATCCACGGTCCCACATCTCCGCTGTCCGCTCATCCTCCCGCGTCCTGGCTCATCCTCCCGCGTCCTGGCTCATCCTCCCACGTCCCGTCTCATCCACCCGCGTCTCAGATCATCCTCCCACGTCCGGCTCACCCCCCATCCCCAGTTCATTCCGCATCAGCTCATCCTCCCGTGTCCGGCTCATCCTCCCACGTCCGGTCATCCTCTTGCGTCCTAGCTCATCCTTCCACGTCCGGCTCATCCTCCCATGTCCCAGCTCATCTCTCACATCCGGTTCATCCTCCCCGTCCTGGCTCATCCTCCCGCATCCCTGGCTCATCCTCCACGTCCGTCTCATCCACCGGTCTCAGCTCATCCTCCCACGTCCTGGCTCATCCTCTTGCATCCTAGCTCATCCTCCCACGTCCCGTACTCATCCCCCCGTCCCTCTCCATCCGCTCGCGTCTCAGCTCATCTCCCACGTCGCGGCTCACTCCGCATCCCGGCTCATTCTCTCACATCCAGGTTCATCCTCCCGCGTCCTGGCTCATCCTCCCGTGTCCCGCTCACTCCACCATTCCAGCTCTCCTCCCGCGTCCTGGCTCTCCCGCGTCTCTCATCCTCCCGTCGTCCGGCTCACCCTCCGCATCCCAGCTCATTCTCTCACATCCAGGTTCATCCTCCCAGCGTCCCTGGCTCATCCTCCCACGTCCGGTCTCATCCACCCGCGTCCTAGCTCATCCCCCATCGCGGCTCACTTCCTGCATCCCGCCCATCTCCACATTCCAGTTCATCCTCCCGCGTCCTGGCTCATCTCCTCTTGCGTCCTGCTCATCCTCCACGTGTCCCGCTCATCCCCCGCGTCCAGCTCATCCTCCGTCCTAGGCTCATCCTCCGCGTCCTGGCTCATCCTCCCACGTCCTGTTCATCCTCCCGCGTCCTAGCTCATCCTCCCGTCCGTCTTCATCTCACATCCAGGTTCTCCTCCCGGTCCTGCTCATCCTCCCGGTCCTGGCACATCCTCCCCACGCCTGGCTCATCCTCCCATCCCGTCTCATCACCCCGTCCAGTCATCCTCCCGCGTCCTGGCTCATCCTCTTGTGTCCTGGCTCATCCTCCCGTGTCCCGGCTCATCCTCCCACGTCCCGTCCCATCCGCCCGCATCTCAGCTCATCCTCCCACGTCGCGGCTCACCCTCCCAGACAAAGTTTCTCCAAGTTTCATCCTCCGCCGATGTGTTGCGCTCCTCGCTCGGATCTTCGTGGATCGTTCTATTTATCTGTTTACAGACTTCTGATTCCAGACAGGAGATTTCTTTCCTTTCACCTTTCTCGCCCCCAAAACTCCACGAGCCGATAGTATATAAAGAGAGGAAGCGCCATTCACACCGCGCTCCCCAGCTCTAATTAAAATCCACTTCAATGAGAAGTTTTGCGCTTCGGATGGAGGCTGCGAGGCATCAGACTTTCTCCAGCGCTGCGCGTACATTCTGCCTTTCAATCACTAAGCGGCGAGTTGCGAAGCCTGGAGGACTCCGCTGTCACATCAAGGAATCGCAGCTTTTTCTTCATCCGTTTCTATGTCATCTCTTAAGAACTTGAAGTTTTTTAACAACCGGCTCAAAAGAAACTTTTCTGGATCTGAAGACGCCAAAAGAAGAAGGAGAAGAAGTCGTAAGACAAACGCTGGAGCGCCAGAGTAAACACACGATTGTTTGGCGCCCAGATTCCGATATTTCTCCGGGTTCATTAAGATCCGCAGATCAATGGAGACGAGACGTCGTCTCACCTTCCGCGGATTTCACCCGCATTTAATAACATCTTGTTTTCAGGGACATAAAAGTGTTTTTTTGCAGCCGCGGCTTTGATTACAAGCTCTGATCTCCACCTGACGCTACCAGAGTCGCTTCCTTCTGTTTGTTTGGAGAAAACTGAGACAAATTGAATGATCGCTCCGATTAATTGTTCGTGGCTGGAAAGGAGGCGGCGGCGAGCGACAGGTGGAGATGATCCACGGCAAATATCCAGAAACGAGGCACTTAAAGGGGAGCTCCACCTCAGTGAAAATCACCCGGCGGCTGCAACAGGTGGAGATGATCCACGGCAAATATCCAGAAACGAGGCACTTAAAGGAGAGCTCCACCTCAGTGAAAATCACCCAACAGATGGAGATAATCCACAACAAATATCCAGAAACGAGGCACTTAAAGGGAGCTCCACCTCAGTGAAAATCACCCAACAGATGGAGATAATCCACAGCAAATATCCAGAAACGAGGCACTTAAAGGGCAGCTCCACCTCAGTGATAATCACCCGACAGGTGGAGATGATCCACGGCAAATATCCAGAAACGAGGCACTTAAAGGGGAGCTCCACCTCAGTGAAAATCACCCAGTGGCGGCAACAGGTGGAGATGATCCACGGCAAATATTCAGAAATGAGGCACTTAAAGGGGAGCTCCACCTCAGTGAAAATCACCCAACAGATGGAGATAATCCACAGCAAATATCCAGAAACGAGGCACTTAAAGGGGAGCTCCACCTCAGTGAAAATCACCCAACAGGTGGAGATGGTCCACAGCAAATATCCAGAAACGAGGCACTTACAGGGGAGCTCCACCTCAGTGAAAATCACCCGGCGGCGGCAACAGGTGGAGATGATCCACGGCAAATATCCAGAAACGAGGCACTTAAAGGAGAGCTCCACCTCAGTGAAAATCACCCGGCGGCGGCAATAGGTGGAGATGATCTTCGGCAAATATCCAGAAACGAAACACTTAAAGGGGAGCTCCACCTCAGTGATAATCACCCAGCGGCGGCAATAGGTGGAGATGATCCACGACAAATATCCAGTAACAAGGCACTTAAAGGAGAGCTCCACCTCAGTGAAAATCACCCAACAGATGGAGATAATCCACAGCAAAATATCCAGAAACGAGGCACTTAAAGGGGAGCTCCACCTCAGTGAAAATCACCCAACAGGTGGAGATGATCCACAGCAAATATCCAGAAACGAGGCACTTACAGGGGAGCTCCACCTCAGTGAAAATCACCCGGCGCGGCGGCAACAGGTGGAGATGATCCACGGCAAATAACCAGAACGAGGCACTTAAAGGAGAGCTCCACCTCAGTGAAAATCACCGGCGCGGCAATAGGTGGAGATGATCCTCGCAAATATCAGAAACGAGGCACTTAGAGGGGAGCTCCACCTCAGTGATAATCACCCAGCGGCGGCAATAGGTGGAGATGATCCACGGCAAATATCCAGTAAACAAGGCACTTAAAGGAGAGCTCCACCTCAGTGAAAATCACCCAACAGATGGAGATAATCCACAGCAAAATATCCAGAAACGAGGCACTTAAAGGGGAGCTCCACCTCAGTGATAATCACCCGACAGGTGAGATGATCCACGGCAAATATCCAGAAACGAGGCGCTTAAAGGGGAGCTCCACCTCAGTGAAAATCACCCAGTGGCGGCAACAGTGGAGGTGATCCACGGAAAATATTCAGAAATGAGGCACTTAAAGGGAGCTCCACCTCAGTGAAAATCACCCGGCGGCGGCAACAGATAGAGATGATCCACGGCAAATATCCAGAAACGAGGCACTTAAAGGGGAGCTCCACCTCAGTGAAAATCACCCAACAGATGGAGATTATCCACAGCAAATATCCAGAAACGAGGCACTTAAAGGGGAGCTCCACCTCAGTGAAAATCACCCAGCGGTGGCAACAGGAGGAGATGATCCACGGCAAATATCCAGAAACGAGGCACTTAAAGGGGAGCTCCACCTCAGTGAAAATCACCCGGCGGCTGCAACAGGTGGAGATGATCCATGGCAAATATCCAGAAACGAGGCACTTAAAGGGGAGCTCCACCTCAGTGAAAATCACCCAGCGGTGGCAACAGGAGGAGATGATCCACGGCAAATATCCAGAAACGAGGCACTTAAAGGGGAGCTCCACCTCAGTGAAAATCACCCGGCGCTGCAACAGGTGGAGATGATCCACGGCAAATATCCAGAAACAAGGCACTTAAAGGGGAGCTCCACCTCAGTGAAAATCACCCAGCGGTGGCAACAGGAGGAGATGATCCACGGCAAATATCCAGAAACGAGGCACTTAAAGGGGAGCTCCACCTCAGTGAAAATCACCCGCGGCTGCAACAGGTGGAGATGATCCACGGCAAATATCCAGAAACAAGGCACTTAAAGGGGAGCTCCACCTCAGTGAAAATCACCCAGCAGTGGCAACAGGAGGAGATGATCCATGGCAAATATCCAGAAACGAGGCACTTAAGGGGAGCTCCACCTCAGTGAAAATCACCCTACAGGTGGAGATGATCCACGGCAAATATCCAGAAACGAGGCACTTAAAGGGGAACTCGACCTCACTGAAAATCACCCGACAGGTGGAGATGATCCACGGCAAATATCCAGAAACGAGGCACTTAAAGGGGAGCTCCACCTCAGTGAAAATCACCCGACAGGTTGAGATGATCCACGGCAAATATCCAGAAACTAGACACTTAAAGGGGAACTCCACCTCACTGAAAATCACCCGACAGGTGGAGATGATCCACAGCAAATATCCAGAAACAAGGCACTTAAAGGGGAGCTGCACCTCAGTGAAAATCACCAGGCGGCGGCCACAGGTGGAGATGATCCACGGCAAATATTCAGAAACGAGGCACTTAAAGGGGAGCTCCACCTCAGTGAAAATGATCCGGCGGCGGCAACTGTGGAGATGATCCATGGCAAATATCCAGAAACAAGGCACTTAAAGGGGAGCTCCACCTCAGTGAAAATCACCCATCGAATTGTGGAGATGATCAACAGCAAATATCCAGAAACGAGACACTTAAAGTTAAGCTCTCACATAGTGAAAATCACCCGACAGGTGGAGATGATCCACAGCGAATACACAGGACCATGTCACTTAAAGGGGAGCGCCACCTTAGTTAACATCAGTTGACGGTGAGGGACAGGTGATGACTCACAGTGAATATTCAGAAATGAGGCACTTAAAGGGGAGATCTGATAATGTCTGGACGTCTGTAGCATTTGCAGCCCATGTTCGGGCTTGGTTGGCCTTTATCTGCCCTTTTGGCTCCATAGGAGTGGTTCAGAACGCTTTAGGTACGTGTGTATTTAATATAGTCTTGCTTTTAATGCATCAGGAGGCTGTAATGGCACAGCGTATATAAAAAACGTAGATCGGACTCCCCTATCTGAGATTGCCTTGACATGGCAGGGTGGCTCAAAAAATCCATCAATTATTTGCTAAATCACCGATCATGTCACAGTCTGGTGTAACCCTGGCAGGTGGCACACAACCACCGCTCTTTTGGTTGCCATGCCTGCCTCCATCTCCCTTAGTGCTGATTTCTGCTACCTTCCTGGGATCCTTGGTAACATCACTCTGCGGTGTGATAGGACTGAGTTACCTGACACCACGATTCACTGTATTAACAGGCAACACATTGACATTTCCCTGCCCATCATCAACATTGACATAACCCTCCCATACCTGATATATCAGGGCCATAATGTGCAACCAACCGCCCCAAATCTATTCCCAATAACACATTGGCAGGGAGATTCTTGGTTACCCCAACCTCCCTCCACCCTCTTCCCACACCCCAGTCCAGGTAAACTCGGGCCATGGGCACAGATTGGCGCTCACCCCCGATACCGGTGACAGTCAGGGTCTGTCCAGGGATGAGTTCATGAGGATACACGTATTCGGGGCGGATGAGAGTTCGTTCACAGTTATGACTGCACCCGTACCACCCACCAAAATAAATAGCGGCACTAGGCCCTGGGGCCTCAGATGAGGGGCTCTTCCTCTGCCTCTCCGGACACGTGGCACTCACATGTCCTGGTTGTCCACAGATAAAGCACTTGCGTGCGTCGGCTGTCAGCCAAGTGCTGGCAGCTGAGACAGGACCTCCGGAAGGTCGGCTGGCAGGGGCAGGGATGGTGGTCGATGGCTTACCCCCCTTCCAGCAGAAGATGATCGTCTTCCGTCCCTCCGGTCTCCGGTTAGCCTCGTAGGTGTCTGCGATCTGCGCTGCTTTGCTCACCTCTGGTGGCTCCCGATCCATCACGAACTGTCGCACCTCAGTGGGGCAAAGATGCAGGAACTGGTCCTTTATCTGCTCAAAGGTGGTCGCTTCCAGTCCTTGGATCCACTGCTCAAAGTTAGTTCTGAGCCCGTGCACCACATCACTGTAGCTGTCGTGTGGTCCACGCTGGAGGTTCCGGAACTTTCTGCGGTACACCTCCGGAGTCAGCTGGAACCTCTGTATTATGGCTGCTTAATGTCTTCATACTGCCCATCTAGATCTAAAGGAAGAGGCACAAAACCTCCATAGCTTTGTCTCTCAGTGCTGCGATTAGGTACGGGTCCACTGGTTGTGCGGCAGCTGGTACTGTAAGCAGGTCTTTTCACAACCCCTCAGAAAGGCGTCCAGGTCCCCGTCCTTCTCCATCACTGGCCGGGGTCTATCGGTTGTTGGATTATTTGATTCATAGTTCAGTGGGGTGGATGGCAACTAGGGATGAGCGAGTACCGCAATATTCGGAATCACTATACTCACAACGAATAGGTACCGGTACTTGTTGTGAGTATAGCGAGTCCGATTACTTTCGCAGTGTATCTATAGATCTATAGATAGATAGATGTATGTATAGATACACTGTGAAAGTACCCTTAAAGTGAATCAAAATAATAAAATGACATACTCACCTTCTGACGCCTGCACCGACACCGTCCCAGAAGACCTGCCATCACCAGACGAGGACCTGTGACTTCCAGCCAATCAGATGGCGACACGTCACAACCACGTGATCACTAGCGGCCACCTGATTGGCCAGATTGCAAGGTCCTAGGTGTACTGTCAGGACCTTGCAATCTTGCCAATGAGGTGGCCGCTAGTGATCACGTGGTTGTGGCGTGTCGCCATCTGATTGGCTGGAAGTCACAGGTCCTCGTCTGGTGATGGCAGGTCTTCTGGGACGGTGTCGGTGCAGGCGTTGGACAGGTGAGTATGTCATTTTATTGTTTTTAACAACTTTTATTCACTTTTAGGCTACTTTGGCAGTGTATCTATAGATCTATAGATACACTGCAAAAGTATTAGGACTACGCACTACTCCCGAGTACTCATAAGATACTCAGAGAGTAGCCTGAATACCGCTACTATTCGGCGAGTTCTGAATAGTATCGAGTATACTTGTGTGGCCCCCTGCGCCAGGTCACCACAGACTCCCTTGGGCACTGAGGGATTTCTCACAGCGAGTAACCCCACTAACACACAACACCTTTCACCCCAGGCCTGTAGGGGGAGCTCCACTGGTTGCCTTAAGCCAGTTCCCCCTATAAATACGGGTCAGCAGAGTGTGCAGTCACTACAGAACTGTGAAGAGCTGAGTGAGCTGAGCTGGTGCTGGAGCCACACTAGGCCCAGACCAGAGACACCTGGACAGTGGTAGACCCGAAGAGTAGGGGTCGCAGGCAGAGGAGGGAAACGTCCTACAAGAAGGGGGCAGAGGAGTCATCCCGACTCACCCCAGCAGAGCTCCGGTCACTGGGTCTGAGCTGCAGGGACAAGAAAGGATAGGCCCCGCAGGGAATCCAGCACCACAAGGAGGTTTAGCTTCCAGGACACCCGCAGCACCAACAGTTGAGAGCCAGGGACCGCTGGGGCCCCAGTGGGATCCCAATAGAGAGCCCTCAGTGCAGCCACCCGGGCGTGGAGGGAGAGAGAGAAGTTACGGTGCGGTCGGGTTCCACGCCTGCCAGACTCTAAACAGAGCAACTGAGACAAGGAGGCCGACAACCCTACCCGCTGTGGCGATCCTGAAGTGTTTCCCTCAACTCTGGATGAGTGTACCCGTACAGAACACCAGTAAAGGTACCAAAAGACTTTATGTGTGCGTGTCCCTCCTTCCATCTGCACCACACTGACCGCGCTTTCCTACCCCCCCCCCCCCCACCTGGCGCAGAAACGACTGTGCTACCCTATTACCCTCACTACAACTCACAGCCCCGGGGACCCCTGCTCGTCCTGTAGGGAGCCATTCCATCTTGCGCCGGTGCCATCACCAGAACCTACAGGTGGCGTCACGACTTGACAAATTTTATTGTTTTTCTTTTCTCCCATTTTTCACTGAATTCCCCCAGGCCCCGCTACCCGTGACTTCCCCCCAGACCGTGCCTGAGAGATCCGAGTACCCCCAGGGCCTGGGCTGGACACTTGCTCATCCCCTAATGGCAATCTTTACAGCTGGGCCATCCACCACTCATGGTGTCTCTGAGCTTGGGCCTCCTGCTCGACCTCGGCTCGTCACTTGTCAGCCTCCTGGTAATGCTGGATGAGCTGCAGGCGCCCTTGGGAACCCTCAGTGGGATAGTGCTGTAAGGCCAGTTGCAGATAGGGGTCCACGCTGCCCTGGTCGCTGGTGGGATCCCTGCAGGAACACCTTCAAGGACTTGTCTTACATCCACAGGTAAGGCCTCAGCAGCACCGTCCATGCTCTGACTGACCTCTGCAGCCGGACGCTGTGCAGCCGCACTGACATGGCTTTGGCTGGACTCTCCATTCTCTGGGCTCTGGTGCTGCACTTGCTCCGCATCCGATTGTGACAGTGCATTGATCATCTGCTTCTTGGATTTGCCAGAGCCTCCTTGTTCTGATGTTTGTACCAGGCTTCCCCATCTACAACCATGATATCCAAACAAGAGATGGAATAGAAACATGAAGAAGGGTCGGGGTAACGCTGCACACACAGGATTGTATCAGATCTAAGAAACACGGAGTTCCATCATCAAAACCTGTGTGCAGAATTCTCGTAAGAACCGTGCAAGTGTTTAATGAGAGGAATGATCACTCAACCAGATCACTAATGATCTATGATCCCACCGCTGCCACCAATTGTCATAAAGACTTAGTCAGAACCTGCAGCTCTCTGGCGCCCTCTTATCCTGCTGGACAAACCCGGTCTGTGGCTTGCGGATGGACAGGAATTAATTTCCTAGATTTTGGATAGTTTCTCAGACAAGTAGGAGGGGACAGTGTGATCCCCAAAATGCCAGCACCCCAAAAATATGATGTAATTGTGGCATTAATGGGTATTATCAAATGTGACTTAGAGGGTTGTTCTTAGAAGACAAATACATTTGGTGTTATGACCCTGGCAGGTTGTAAATACCTGACTGACGAGGGGGGGGAGTGAGGGGACAGACATAGTGTGTTCCTACAAACCAAAAAAAGGGTGGAGAAGTGTGTCAGCTGGCGTTACTTAGAACATGAAGATATTTCATATTTCCATGACAATGATCCACAGCGAATATGCAGGAGAATGTCACTTAAAGGGGAGTTCCACCTTAGTTAAAATCAGTTGACGGTGAGCAACAAGTGATGACTCACAGTGAATATTCAGAAACGAGGCACTTAAAGGGGAGATTTGACAATGTCTGCCCTAATCTGTGCTGTCCTTTTGGCTCCATGGGAGAAATTTTAAAAATGTTTTAGGTATGTGTTGCATTAATGTGGTCGTGCTTTTAATGTATTCAGGAGGCAGTAGGGCACAGCATACAAAAAAAACATAGAGTAGGACCGTCCTATCTGAGATTGCCGTGACGTGGCAGGGTGTCTCAAAGAATTGATCAATTCTTTGCTAAATGCCTCATTTATGAGTACAGTTAGAGATTAATATGTGCACATGCACTTTTTATACTGCGCGCTAACCGCAGGCAGCGCTGGCTTCTTGGCTTTTTTTACTTAAAGGGGAGTCCCACCTCAGTGAAAATCACCTGGCAGCAGTGACAGGTGGAGATGATAAACAGTGAATATTCAGAAACATGGCACTTAAAGGTGAGCTCCAACTTATTGAAAATCCCTTGAAGACTGTGAGGCTTCGTGGTCAGAGTCATGACCTCATGATATGCATTATTCTATGACCTCATGAGCTGCTGTGAAAGGTGAGGGGGGAGTTTAGTCTCTTGGGCAGCATGATGGCTCAGTGGTTAGCACTGTATATGGTGGCTCAGTGGTTAGCACTGTATGGTGCTCAGTGGTAGCATATGTTAGTTAGCATGAGTGGCTCAGTGGGTTAGGCATGTAGATGTATTGGTGGCTCAGTGGTTAGCACTGTATAGGTGGCTCAGTGTTAGCACTGTATATGGGGGCTCAGTGGTTAGCACTGTATATGGTGGCTCAGTGGTTAGCACTGTATATGGTGGCTCAGTGGTTAGCACGAATGGGTCATTAGCACTGTAGGGCTCAGTGGTTAGCACTGTATAGGTGCAGTGGTTACACTGAAGGTGGCTCAGTGTTAGCACTGTAATGGTGGCTCAGTGGTAGCAGTAGGTGGCTCGTGTTAGCACTGTATATGGTGGCTCAGTGGTTAGCACTGTATAGGTGGCTCAGTGGTTAGCACTGTATAGGTGGCTCAGTGGTTAGCACTGTATATGGTGGCTCAGTGGTTAGCACTGTAATATGGTGCCAGTGGTTAGTCACTGTATATGGGCTCAGTGGTTAGCACTGTATAGGTGGCTCAGTGGTTAGCACTGTATATGGTGGCTCAGTGGTTAGCACTGTATATGGTGGCTCAGTGGTTAGACGAAGTGTACTGTATATGGTGGCTCAGTGGTTAGCACTGTATAGTGGTGCTCAGTGGTTAGCACTGTTAATGGTGGCTCAGTGTTAGCACTGTATAGGTGGTCAGTGGTTAGCACTGTATGAATGGTGGCTCAGTGGTTAGCACTGTATAGTGTCAGGGGTTAGCACTGTATATGTGGGTCGTGTTAGCACTGTATATGGTGGCTCAGTGGTTAGCACTGTATATGGTGGCTCAGTGGTTAGCACTTTATGTGGCTCAGTGGTTAGCACTGTATATGGTGGCTCAGTGGTTAGCACTGATATGGTGGCTCAGTGGTTAGCACTGTATATGGTGGCTCAGTGGTTAGCACTGTATCGGTGGCTCAGTGGTTAGCACTGTATTGGTGCTCAGTGGTTAGCACTGTATAGGTGGCTCAGTGGTTAGCACTGTATATGGTGCTCAGTGGTTAGCACTGTATATGGTGGCTCAGTGGTTAGCACTGTATATGTGGCTCAGTGGTTAGCACTGTATATGGTGGCTCAGTGGTTAGCACTGTATATGGTGGCTCAGTGTTAGCACGTTATGGTGCTCATGGTTAGATATGTGGCTCAGTGGTTAGCACTGTATAGGTGGCTCAGTGGTTACACTGTATATGGTGGCTCAGTGGTTAGCACTGTTATGGTGGCTCAGTGGTTAGCTGTATAGGTGGCTCAGTGGTTACACTGTATATGGTGGCTCAGGTTACACTGTATAGGTGGCTCAGTGGTTAGCACTGTATATGGTGGCTCAGTGGTTAGCACTGTATATGGTGGCTCAGTGGTTAGCACTGTATGTGTCAGTGGTTAGCACTGATATGGTGGCTCAGTGGTTAGCACTGTAATGGTGGCTCAGGTGGTTAGCCTGTATATGGTGCTCATGGTTAGCACTGTATATGGGCTTCAGGTGGTATGTAGCACTGTATAGGTGGCTCAGTGGTTAGCACTGTATATGGTGGCTCAGTGGTTAGCACTGTATGTGGCTCAGTGGTTAGCACTGATATGGTGGCTCAGTGGTTAGCACTGTATATGGTGCTCAGTGGTTAGCACTGTATATGGTGGCTCAGTGGTTAGCACTGTATATGGTGGCTCAGTGGTTAGCACTGTTATGGGCTCAGTGGTTAGCACTGTATATGGTGCTCAGTGGTTAGCACTGTATGGTGGCTCAGTGGTTAGCACTGTATATGGTGGCTCAGTGTTAGCACTGTATATGGTGGCTCAGTGGTTAGCACTGTATATGGTGGCTCAGTGGTTAGCACTGTATATGGTGGCTCAGGTTGCACTGTATACGGTGCTCAGTGGTTAGCCTGTAATGGTAGCTCAGTGGTTAGCACTGTATATGGTGGCTCAGTGGTTAGCACTGTATATGGTGGCTCAGTGGTTAGCACTGTATATGTGGTCAGTGGTTAGCACTGTATATGGTGGCTCAGTGGTTAGCACTGTATATTGGCTAGTGGTGCACTGTAAGGTGGTCAGTGTAGTACTGTTATGGTGCTCATGGTTAGCACTGTAATGGTGAGTGGTTATCATGTATATGGTGGCTCAGTGGTTAGCACTGTATATGGTGGCTCAGTGGTTAGCACTGTATGGTGGCTCAGTGGTTAGCACTGTATATGGTGGCTCAGTGGTTAGCACTGTATATGGTGGCTCAGTGGTTAGCACTGTATTGGTGGCTATGTTAGCACTGTATATGTGGCTCAGTGGTTAGCACTGTATATGGTGCTCAGTGGTTAGCACTGTATATGGTGGCTCATGGTTAGCACTGTATAGGGCTCAGTGGTTAGCATGTATACGGTGGCTCAGTGGTTAGCACTGTATATGGTGGCTCAGTGGTTAGCACTGTATATGGTGGCTCAGTGGTTAGCACTGTATATGGTGGTGCTCAGTGGTTAGCATTGTATACGGTGGCTCAGTGGTTAGCACTGTATATGGTGGCTCAGTGGTTAGCACTGTATATGGTGGCTCAGTGGTTAGCACTGTATATGGTGGCTCAGTGGTTAGCACTGTACATAGGTGGCTCAGTGGTTAGCACTGTATATGGTGGCTCAGTGGTTAGCACTGTATAGTGGCTCAGTGGTTAGCACTATGTATGGTGGCTCAGTGGTTAGCACTGTATACGGTGGCTCAGTGGTTAGCACTGTATATGGTGGCTCAGTGGTTAGCACTGTATATGGTGGCTCAGTGGTTAGCACTGTATATGGTGGCTCAGTGGTTAGCACTGTATATGGTGGCTCAGTGGTTAGCACTGTATATGGTGGCTCAGTGGTTAGCACTGTATACGGTGGCTCAGTGGTTAGCACTGTATATGGTGGCTCAGTGGTTAGCACTGTATATGGTGGCTCAGTGGTTAGCACTGTATGGTGGCTCAGTGGTTAGCACTGTATATGGTGGCTCAGTGGTTAGCACTGTATATGGTGGCTCAGTGGTTAGCACTGTATATGGTGGCTCAGTGGTTAGCACTGTATACGTGGCTCAGTGGTTAGCACTGTATATGGTGGCTCAGTGGTTAGCACTGTATATGGTGCTCAGTGGTTAGCACTGTATACGGTGGCTCAGTGGTTAGCACTGTATATGGTGGCTCAGTGGTTAGTACTGTATATGCGTGCTCAGTGGTTAGCACTGTATGGTGGCTCAGTGGTTAGCACTGTATATGGTGGCTCAGTGGTTAGCACTGTATATGGTGGCTCAGTGGTTAGCACTGTATATGGTGGCTCAGTGGTTAGCACTGTATATGGTGGCTCAGTGGTTAGCACTGTATATGTGGCTCAGTGGTTAGCACTGTATATGGTGGCTCAGTGGTTAGCACTGTATAGGTGGCTCAGTGGTTAGCACTGTATATGGTGGCTCAGTGGTTAGCACTGTATATGGTGGCTCAGTGGTTAGCACTGTATATGGTGGCTCAGTGGTTAGCACTGTATATGGTGGCTCAGTGGTTAGCACTGTATATGGTGGCTCAGTGGTTAGCACTGTATATGGTGGCTCAGTGGTTAGCACTGTATATGGTGGCTCAGTGGTTAGCACTGTATATGGTGGCTCAGTGGTTAGCACTGTATATGGTGGCTCAGTGGTTGCACTGTATATGGTGGCTCAGTGGTTAGCACTGTATATGGTGGCTCAGTGGTTAGCACTGTATATGGTGGCTCAGTGGTTAGCACTGTATATGGTGGCTCAGTGGGTAACACAATATAGAGGCTCAGTGGTTAGCACTGTATAGGTGGCTCAGTGGTTAGCACTGTATATGGTGGCTCAGTGGTTAGCACTGTATACGGTGGCTCAGTGGTTAGCACTGTATATGGTGGCTCAGTGGTTAGCACTGTACGGTGGATCAGTGGTTAGCACTGTATCGGTGATTAGTGGTTAGCACTGTAGGTGGTCAGTGGTTAGCACTGTACAGTGAGTCAGTATCTGGCCTTGTAGCCTTGCAGCTCTGTGGTCCTGGAATCCCACCAATGACAACACCTGCAGGCGGGTTTGTTTGTTCTTCTTGTGTTTACGTGGGCTTCCTCTTCCACTCCATAGTGATATGGAAACCTAGATTGTGAGCCCCAATGGGGACAGTGATGATGATCTCTGTAAAGCTCTTTGGTATAGGATGGCGCTATTTAAGCAATGCTTAATAAATACGTCTGTTTATATTCACAGTGGGTGGACCGTGCTTTACACACTTTTCCTTCACCTCCTTAGTTGGTTTTTCTAACCGTCTGCAGATTTTCAGCCCCCTGAATGTTTTCCTAATTTTCCGCCGTGAGGCGATGGGTGCGGAGTGTGGCTCACGCCTACACTGCGCCGAGCGATGAGTTCATCCTTGGGGGCGGCAGTGAGCGGCGAGGCTCAGAAAGTAATGTGCCCCTTGTGTGCCCGGACAGTAATGTGCTCCACGTGTGCCAGGACAGTAATGTGCTCCTCGTGTGACCATACACTAATGTACCCCTCATGTTTCTGAACAGTAATGTGGCCCCTCGTGTGCCCGGACAGTCATGTGCCCCTCTCTTGTGTGCCGAGAAAGTAATGTGCCCCTTGTGTGCCCGGACAGTAATGTGCTCCACGTGTGCCCAGAAAGTAGAGTGGTCCTCATGTGCCCAGACAGTAATGTACTCCTTGTGTGCCCGACAGTAATGTGCCCCTCTCTTGTGTGCCGAGAAAGTAATGTGCCCCTTGTGTGCCCGGACAGTAATGTGCTCCACGTGTGCCAGAAAGTAGAGTGGTCCTCATGTGCCCGGACAGTAATGTGCTCCTCGTGCGACCAGACAATAATGTACCCCTGTGTGTCTGGACAGTAATGTGCACCTCCCTTGTGTGCCGGAAAGTAATGTGCCCTCACATGCCAAGACAGTAATGTGCCCTTGTGTGCCCGGACAGTAATGTGGTCCTCGTGTGACCAGACAGTAATGTGCCCTTGTGTGCCCGGACAGTAATGTGGTCCTCGTGTGACCAGACAGTAATGTGCTCCCATGTGCCCGATAGTAATGTGCCCCTCGTGTGCCCTGACAGTAATGTGCTCCTTGTGTGCCAGGACAGTAACGTGTTACCTTGTGCCAGGAGAGCAACATGCCCGTCATGTACCCGACAGTAATGTGCCTGGACAGTAATGTGCTCCTTGTGTGCCCTGACAGTGATGTGCTCCTCATGTACTCAGACAGTAATGTTCTCCCTGTGTGCCCATACAGTGAGGTGCTCCTCGTGTGCCCAGACAGTAATGTGCCCCTCGTGTGCCCGGACAGTAATGTGCCCAGACAGTAATGTGCTCCCGATGTACCCGTACAGTGATGTGCCCTCGTGTGCCCAGACAGTAATGTACTCCTCATGTGCCCGACAGTGATGTGCTCCTCGTGTGCCCAGATAGAAAAGTACTCCTCTGTGTCCCCGGGACAGTAATGTGCCCCTCGATTCCCGGACAGTAATATGCCCCATAGTGCCTACAGTAATGTGCCCAGACAGTAATGTGCCCTGAGTGCCAGACAGTAATGTGCCCCTCGTGTGCCCGACAGTAATGTGCCCCTCCATGTGCCCAGACAGTAATGTGCCCAGACAGTAATGAGCCCTTCGAGTGCTCAGACGTAATGTGCCCTCATGTGCCCGGACAGTAATGTGCTCCTCGTTGCGCCAGACATAATGTACCCCTGTGTGTTTGAACAGTAATGTGCCCTCTTGTGTGCCGAGAAAGTAATGTGCCCCTCACGTGTCCAAGACAGTAATGATGCCCTTGTGTGCCCGAGAGTAATGTAGTCCTCGTGTGACCAGACAGTAATGTGCTCCCATGTGCCTGGACAGTTATGCGCTCACTTCGTGTGGCCCTGACAGTAATGTGCTCTTGTGTGCCAGGACAGTAACGTGTTTACTTGTGCCCAACAGAACTCCGTCATGTCTCCGACAGTAATGTGCCGGACAGTAATGTGCTCCTTGTATGTCCTGACAGTGAATGTGCTCCTCTGTGCCCAGAAAGTCAATGTACTCCTATGTGTGCCCGACATATGTGCTTTCGTGTGCCCAGACAGTAATTTCCCCTTAGTGTGCCCGGACAGTAATGTGCTCCTGTGTGCCCGTATGGTATGTGCCCTCGTGTGCCTGGACAGTAATGTGCCCCTCGTGTGCCTGAACAGTAATTTGCCCTCGTGTGCCTGGACAGTAATGCGCTCCTTGTTGTGTCCTGACAGTAATGTGCCCAGACAGTAATGTGCCCCTCTGTGCCCAGACAGTTATGTGCTCTGTGTGCCCAAAGTAAATGTGCTCCTTGTGTGCCCATACAGTTTGTGCCTCACGTGTGCCCGGACAGTAATGTGCTCCGTGTGCCCACACAGTAATGTGCTCCTCGTGTGCCCGACAGTAATGTGACTCCTCGTGTACCTGACAGTAATGTGCTCCTCGTGTGCCCGATCAGTAAGTGCTCCTCGTGTGCCGGATAGTAATGTATCCTTATGTTCCTGGACAGTAATATGCCCAGCGTATGTGCCCTCATGTGCCCGGACAGTAATGTGCCCCTCATGTGCTCAGTTCAGTAATGTAATCTGTGTGCCCGGACAGTAATTGCCCCTCATGTGCCCGTACAGTAATGTGCTCCTCGTGTCGTGGCCCAGACAGTAATGTGCTCATCGTGTGCCTGACAGTAATGTGGCCCGGACAGTAATGTACATTCTCCTCGTGTGCCCTGACAGTAATGTCCCTCATGTGCCCGGGCAGTAATGTGCTCCTCGTGCACCTTGACAGTAATGTGTCTCATGTGCCCGGACAGTAATGTGCCCCTCATGTGCTCAGTCAGTAATGTCCCTCCTGTGTGCCCGGACTAGTTGACTGTGTGCCGTACAGTAGATGTGCTCTTCGTGTGCCCAGACAGTAATGTGCTCTACGTGTGCCTGACAGTAAATGTGCCCAGACAGTAATGTACTCCTCGTGTGCCTGGACAGTAATGTGCCCTCAGTGTGCCCGGACAGTAATGTGCCCCTCGTGTACCTTTGACAGTAATGTGTCCTCATGTGCCCGGACAGTAATGTGCCCTCATTGTGCCCAGTCAGTAATGTACCCCTGTGTGCCCGAACAGTAGATTGCCCCTGTGTGCCCGATAACAGTAATGTGCCCCTCATGTGCCCGGCAGTAATGTGCCCTCGTGTGCCCACTCATGTGCCCGACAGTAATGTGCTCCTGTGTGCCCATACAGTGATGTGCTCCTCGTGTGCCCAGACAGTAATGTGTCCCTTGTGTGCCCTGGACAGTAATGTGCCCAGACAGTAATGTGCTCCCGTTGTGCCCATACAGTGGAATGTGCTCCTCGTGTGCCGAGACAGTAATGTACTCCTCTGTGCCCTACAGTGATGTGCTCCCGTGTGCCCAGATAGTAAAGTACTCCTCATGTGCCGGACAGTAATGTGCCCACGTATTCCCGAGACAGTAATATGCTCCCTGTGCCAGTACAGTAATGTAGCCCGACAGTAATGTCCCCTGTACAGTGATGTGCTCCTCGTGTGCCCAGACAGTAATGTACTCCTGTGTGCCGGACAGTAATGTGCCCCTCATGTCCCAGACAGTAATGTGCCCAGACGTAATGAGCAGCTCGAGTGCTCAGACAGTAATGTGCCCCTCGTGTGCCCGACTGTAATGTGCCGATACAGTGATGTGTCTTCGTGTGCCCAGACAGTAGTGTACTCCCCGTGTGCCCAGACAGTAATGTACTCCCCGTAGTGCCCGACAGTAATGTCCCCTGTGTGTCCCGGACAGTAATGTGCCAGACAGTGAATGTGCCCCTTTGTGTTCCTGGACAGTAATGTGCTCTTTGTGTGCCCAGACAGTAATGTGCCCCTCGTCTGCCAAGACAGTAATGTGCTCCTCATGTGCCCAGACAGTAATATGCTCCTTGTATGCCTGGACAGTAATGTGCTCCTTGCGTGCCCAGACAGTAATGCACCCTTGTGTGCCCGGACAGTAATGTGCTCTTCGTGTGCCCAGAACAGTAAGGTGCTCCTCGTGTGTGCCGGACAGTAATGTGTCCCTCGATTGCCCAGACAGTATATGCTCCCATGTACCCATACAGTAATGTGCCCAGACAGTAATGTGCCCCTCGATGTGCTCGGACAGTGATGTGCCCTCGTGTGCCTGGACATAATGTGCCGGCCAGTAATGTGCTCCCATGTGCCCGTACAGTGATGTGCTCTGTGTGCCCAGACAGTAATGTACTCCTCATGTGCCCTTACAGTATATGTGCTCCTTGTGTCCCGATGCAGTGATGTTGCTCTCGTGTGCCTAGACAGTAATGTACTCCTCGTTGCCCATACAGTGATGTGCTCCTCATGTTGCCCGGACAGTAATGTGCCCCTCATGTGCTCAGTACAGTAATGTACCCTGTGTGCCCGGACAGTAATTGCCCTTGTGTGCCAGACAGTAATGTGCTCTTTGTGTTCCTGGACAGTAATGTGCTCTTTGTGTGCCCAGACAGTAATGTGCCCCTCGTGTGCCAGACAGTATGTGCTCCTCGTGTGCCCAGACAGTAATGTGCTCCTTGTAGCCTGGACAGTAATGTGCTCCTTGCGTGCCCGGTCAGTAATGCACACTTGTGTGTCCAAGACTGCAAATGTGCTCTCGTGTGTCCGGACAGTAATGTGCCCCTCGATTGCCCAGACAGTAGTATGCTCCCATGTGCCGGTACAGTAATGTGCCCAGTAATGTGCCTCTCGGTGCTCGGACAGTATGTGCCCCTCGTGTGCCTGGACAGTAATGTGCCTGGCCCAGTAATGTGCTCCTGTGGCCCGACGTATGTGCTCCTCGTGTGCCCAACAGTAATGTGCTCCTCATGTGCCTTACAGTAATGTGCTCCTCGTTGCCGTGACAGTATGTGCTCCTCATGTGCCCAGACAGTATGTAGCTCCTCGTGTGCCTGGACAGTAATGTGCCCCTCATGTGCCCGGACAGTAATGTGCCCTCGTTTGCCCAGACAGTAATGTGCCCTCAGTAGTAATATGCTCCTCATGTGCTGGACAGTAATTACTCCTCATGTGCCCGTACAGTGATGTGCTCCTCGTGTGCCCATACAGTAATATACTCCTCGTGTGCCCAGACAGTAATGTTCCTCGGACAGTAATGTGCTCCCATGTGCCCGTACAGTGATGTGCTCCTCGTGTGCCTAGGACAGTAATGTGCTCCTTCGTGTGCCCGTACAGTAGATGTGCCCTCGTGTGCCTAGGATAGTAATGTCTACCTGTGTGCCATGACAGTGAATGTGCTCCTTGTGTGCCCGGACAGTAATGTGCACCTCGTGTGCCCGTACAGTATGTGCTCCTCTGTGCCCA